>JZLH01S0599894.1:51282-62130 GCA_001188425.1 Eucidaris tribuloides
AAATCCCCTTCTTTCAACCAAATTGACTTATGTAGTTTTCGCGAGACGCGGTACCAACTTTGATATTTGACCTTGGTGATAGTATTTAAATGGACAAAGTAACACTCCCGAACACAAATGCTTACATAGTAGATGCCGATAGCAAAATATACCGATAGAAATTGACACATGAATGAATGTTTTGGGGTGAATAATGTTAATCACCATGGACGTTGTAGGTCTAAGATATAACACAGATGTATGGAGGGGGGGGGTACCCGGAATGACTGTGCACTGTTTTCACTTTTTAAAAGTACTTGATAATCGTCTTGATCTGTAATTTTTCGGGGCTTTATTAATATTTAGACGTTATCAGAGACACTAGTAGCGTGGAGGATTATGTAGCTCAGATATTTGAAACTAGAAAAACATCTTTAGCATCACATTTAAACGGAAAGAAAAGAATATGAATAAAAATAGACTTGCCTTATGTAATCTTATAAAGAAAATAACCATACACAATACTTTTGGCTGGAGATGCCTCTTCTGTTTCTTGAAAACAAAGCAAACAAAATACAAATAGATACACAAATAATATGACTCACAAGCCGCGCCACCTGATCAAATCATCATGTGTCCCTTACCGAAAGAAAACACCAACATGTTAGTCTGTCTGGTGGTACTGTACTCAGGTATAAATGTATTGGTTGTTTTTGTCTGTATTAAAGACAGAGTACGGGATTTGCACGCCAGAAAAGGGCAAAATGAATGAAATCAGCCAAATCGTTCACAATGTGAAGATTAGTATAAATAAACACCTGTCACAGAACCTTTGGGTAGAATACGTAGTTTTGGTGAAAATCTGGACATTTGAACTTCAAAATTTACAGTGACGTTAACGTGCACGGGCCGTTCCCAAATTGTCCGATCAGCCGTTAGCCGAAGGTCGCGCGGAGTTCGGCCGTTTAACCAATCAGTGTGCTCCGCTGGTAATGCGAACGTACACATAACCGCGATTCGCAATTTGAGCAAAATTTAAATTCGCGAAAAGAACAACATTCTGGTAACATGTCGTTATTAGTTTTTCTCATAAAAAAACAAATTCATGACGTGTGGATCTCAAACTTTCAACACACCATTCTTAAGTACTAAACTACCGCTTGGTATTGATAATGAAGGGAAGTAATGGACTTGCAAATCCCAAACACAATCTTTAAGCAAGATGCCAAGCATCTTGCTTTAAGGTGAATAAAGCGCAATAACAATCGTATGTATGTATGTATGTATGTATGTATGTATGTATGTATGTATGTATGTATGTATGTATATATATATTATTATTATTATTATTATTATTATTATTATTATTATTTTTATTATTATGAAATAGACTATGAACTATTAAAACATCTTGTCATCTATGTATTCGATCATTTTAGGGTAACAATGCTCTGGTGGAATTTTTGTTGGAGAAGGGAGCCGATATTTCTGGCTTGGATAACCTGTCTCGGTCGCCACTTCACTGGGCGGTCATCCAGGGCATGGTACGTAGATCAAATCATTACATCGATTTTATTATTTTTTCAGTGAAATGATTCTCAAAAACATCAAACTCAGGGACATAATGTTCATTTTGACAGCTTAAGATTACAAACGGAGAACCGAATGGTTCTCTTCGGATTGCAAGTTAAATAACGCCATCAACGTTTAATGATATACCAACGCTCTTGTGTAAAGACACAATGTAACATTGTGGTAGCCCCATTAAAAAAATGGTCAAACTTTGTTATCTGACATATCTGACAGTGTTTGAATGGACAAATAAACACACTAGAACACAAAAGTTCAGTTATGCTGTCACCAGTGAAATATGTACAGATAAAAATCGGCACATTAATTATTCTCAGCTGAGAATAATTCTGCCACACAGTACTCTATGGGGGAGAACTGGAATGGTTGCTCGAAGATTTTCACTTAATGATCGTTTTTTTGAACTGCAATTTTTTCAGAGCTTCATTTTTAGACCTTATCATAGACACTGGTATCATGAGAAATCGTGAAGCTCAGAGTTTTTAAACTGGAAACATTGTTATACGATGCCTTTAATCATAGTCTGCACTGCGGCACGATCAATGACAGTAAAGTGTGGTGCGTTGGGCACAATGGTGCAATCAGTGCAATCAAATCAGTGTCATGTACTTACATTATATTTTTTCCTTCATTATATCAAATTTAGGCGAAATTTAATTCGTTTGATATGATATTACTGATTTAAAAGCAGAAAAAAGTAATCGATAACAACCAAAAACAATTTCAAACGGCATATGCATGATAGACTGAAGTGCAAGACGCCCCAAGAACCAAATAGGTTGAAACATATACTAATGTCAACGCAGCTGGAGTGTATCTCTTGGCTATAAGGATTTGTCTTGAATTTGGTTACTTGTGGAAAAACAAACGTTAAATTTACCAGTATTTCATTATTATGGTGCCCTGATAGAATCTAATCTTATACAAAGCTGCACAACAAATCTCTCACAATAAGTACAGTTGGTGATCGTTTGACCATGAAATTTAGATAGCAGAAGCCTTGAACAGTGTACTTGCTTCCAGAGTACTTTAACCCTAACTAAGGACTACTTCCAATCCTGCTATTTGCCTTTAAAGGCAGAGTACGGGATTTGCACGCCAGAGAACGGCAAAATGAATGAAATCAGCTCAAATCGTTCACGATATGAAGATTAGTATAAAGTAGCACCTGTCATAGAACCTTTGGGTAGAATACGTAGTTTTGGTAAAAATCTGGACATTTAAACTTCAAACTTTGCACAGTGACGTGCATGGGCCGTGCCGTTAGTTCTAAGTTTGTCCGATCGGTCGTTAGCCGAAGGTCACGCAGAGTTCAGCCGCTTGACCATGCATAAATTAGCGTACGTAACCAACGACTGTACTGCAGCGCTGAGCTGGTCATGCCAACGTATAATTTGCGCAAAATTTAAACTCACGGAAAGAACAAAGCATATCGTTATTAGTTGTTCTCATAAAACAACAAAGTCATGACTTATGCATCTCAAACTTTCAACACATCATTTGTAGGTACTAAACCTTTCGTTTGGTATTGAAAATGAAGGGAAATGATGGACTTACAGATTCTAAAATCAGTTTTTAAATGATAAGTTCTTTATGAACCAACTTACATGTTTCTCTTCATCAGGACTTGGTGGTGGCAACTCTGTTGGAGCACAACTGTGACAAAGTGATCAATGAGCCCGATCGATTTCAAGTTCGACCGATACACTATGCGATACAAAGTAATCGATTAGATATCGCCGAGCTTCTCATAGGAAAGGTGAGAGGGTGAAAACCTAAAAAAATAAACAAATAAACAAATAAATAAACAAACAAACAAAGAAATAAATAAAAGAACCAAACAAACAAACAAACAAAATAGAACAAAACAATTCAACATCCAGTAAAAAAATTATGATCACAACGTGTACATGTTTACATTCATTGAAATACACGTTACCAAAAGTCCTGGGCGGGGGCGTGGGGGCATTGTCATTACAAGGTGTACACCATGCGCGTGTGAAAAAAAACGCGTAAAAAGGGTTTTTTTTTCACGGTCGGGCGATGTACACGCGTACAGTGAAAAGGGTATCAAAATCGCCAAAATCAGGAAAAAGGGTATACCTACAGGAAAAGGTTTACTTGAAAATGGTATCTTTTTAAACTTGAATAGACCCACACTTGTTTAGGGTATTCTGAGATTGACGGAAACTTACTTGTTTAGGGTCCATTTTGAAAGTCCATACACGCGCATGGTGTACGCCTTATAATGGCAGTGGTCCTCCCGGGCAAAAAGTGTGAATACTACACCTTGATACGTTGCATTCCCCACAAAACTGATAACGGATAATTTAGACTTTATATTTATTATGTAAGTAAAGAAGCATGTGTAAACTAAAGGACCAATCTAGTGAAGTAAAATTAAGTATTTTAAATGTGAACAAATAAATCCATAAATAAATATATAGATGTATAAATAAATAAAGTGAAACCTGTCTATAGTGGCCACTCACGGGAAACAAAAATTGTGGCCTTTATAGACAGGTGGCTGCTATAAACACGTTCTTTAACACATAATTTGTCTCCAGGGGAATCATTCTAGTGGCCTTTACAGACAGGTTGACTGCTATAGAGAGGTGGCCGCTAAGACAGGTTTGACTGTATTACACAAATTACATCACATGCATAAATAAAAGTGAAATATTATTTAGAATATTTCACATTTCATATGAAAAAACTAAAGTAAATACAAACAAACAAACAAAGAACCTGATAAAATGAATAAGTAAGAGGTAAAGACATGAACAGAATTGAGCAGTTAAAATAATCAATCAATAATTAAGTAGATTTATAGTACAGCATACATAAATAAAATTAAATATAATCCAAAAATCCATTACAAAAATTAAATTTCAAGTTAAACAAAACAAGATATAGATAGAAGAATACAATTTAATACGATTACAATAATAACATAATGATAATATAATATAATAATAAACCTGTTTATATTGATTAATAAATAAATAAATGAATAAATAAATAAATAAATAAGTAAATAAATAAATAAAAATGAATAAATTAATCGATTAATTTGTTTGTTTACTTTCCTAGGGATGCGAACTGGGGGCGGGTGGCTCGAGGGGGCTGACAGCGCTGATCTACGCCGCCTCGTGCGGCAAGAAAGACATCTGTGAAATCATCATTCCACACTGTGAAGACATCAACATTGGGGATTCTTCGGTAAGACTAACAATTTCATTTTGACATCATAGACCAGTTCACAAATGTATTCAAATTTTATGTATACCTTTTTAACAATGGTTGTCCCTAACAACCTGAAAGCTTGCCCGATGCTTGTCCGACATAGCAACAACTAATGTATGCAAGTTGGATTCCAGGTTTTGAAATGTATTCGTAAACAGGCTTGCGGTATAACTTGTTTCTAAGACCACAAGGAAGAAACAACCATAAATTTGAATACATTTGTGAATTGGTCTATTGCACAAAATAATGACTTACACTTACATAACTGTAAGGAAAAATAATGAAATACGTTTGAATAGATTTCTTTCCATCGAGACAGTGATGGCTGTAATTTTTTTCAGTCACTGCGTATCATTGTATTAAAAGATTGGTTTAAAGATTGTGTCCATGATTTGTACACTACCGTGAGCAAATTGAGTAAATAACTTAAATAATTTACGAGACATAAAGATTTACCTTCACCTCTCATAAAAGCTGTGGGGCTGAAAAGTCAGTCCTAGTGAAAATAAACGCTAATTAAAAAATTCAAACAGAATGCATCCACGTAACGTCGCTCACTGAATTTGAATTTTACACAGCCGTTACACTAGTCTGACTGCCAGACCTGATTCGTGTATCGTCTATGTGAACTGAATACCTGCTGATCAATTCTTACAAGTTTAAAAACTCACACAGTGCAGTTGGACGGTTGTCAAACAATCTTTGTCATGGTTGGACTCTGCCAAATTTAATATAAGTGGGTGCAAACCTACAACCAGTGTCTGGAACTTGGGGAGTACCATTACAAAATACAAGTTGAGGAACGGTCCAATTTCAAATAATTTGTTATTGATATTTTGAACAGGGATGTAGTCGAGGCCGGCCTCGAGGCCGGATTTTGCCGGCCTTGGCCTTGGCCTCGGACCAAGTCACGTGTACGAAGTCTATGGGGAAAATATTTTTCCAGCGGCCTCGTGACTCGGAACAGCCGGCCTCGACTACATCCCTGATTTTGAAAACTCTACAATGTAGGGATCCCAAATTTTGAACACTATATTTTTATGCACAATTCACATTTCATTTCTTTACTTGGAACAAATCTGAACCAAAACGGTTTTGGCGTGCAAATAAAAAAAAACAGCATTTAATTACCCCCCCCCCCGGATTTGCCCCTCTCCAAATACATTGAAACCTTTCTATAGTGGCCACCAAAGGGAAACGAACAAAACAAAGACATGTGACTGTTATAGACAGGTTCTTTAACACGTGATTGTCTCCAGGGGAATCTTTTTTTTTTGCCACTGTACGCATGATAGACAGGTTGCCTGCTATAGAGAGGTGGCCACTAAGACAGGTTTGACTGTACTTCTGGTCGGAAAAGGGGAGGGGTACACGTGACCACTGCTGTGCCTCTTGAATGCATCCACTACTCATTATTAATCTCATTTATTTCGCTGTGAAATACCCAGGGTTGGACTGCATTGCATCACGCAGCGAAACGGGGCGATGACGCCATCTGCGACCTCCTGCTCGAGCACAAGGCCGACCCCAACCGGCCAGACTTGGCCAACAAGCAGTCTCCCCTCTACATGGCGGTCGGAAGTAAGCACGTCAGCACCGTCAAACTTTTGTTACGTCATAACGAGACCGCCAAAGACGCGCGGGACGAACAGAACAGGTAAACGAACTTTTCCGAACCCCATATACTGAGCAGACTCCCGGTCAATTTTTCCCTGGTCATTTACTTTCTGTGTAAAATGGTATGAATTTACCGGGAATGTGGTGATTCCGCTAGTCGTTCCATCACTTTTTTGTAGATCTTTCTGATAAAAGTAACCAGTCTCTGGGGTAAAATGAACATGACTTACCAATCACTCTGGTTAACTTGACCTCGTTTAGATTTATATTTTGCACGGAGTTTGTGAGCGCATGATTCCAAAAACACCGCAAAATTAATGATAACCCATTGTTTGTTTTGCCAACGAGACTGAAAGCTAGGTTAACCACTGTAGTCCTGATTCTGGACAAGATTTTAGGAATTATTCACCCCGACGTATCGTTTGTATCGTTTTGAACTGGTCCCTTTGATGGTAGTAGTTGCCTACTAGGAATAAAAAAATCAATTTATCAGTCAACCAACCATACAACTAAATGAATGAATGAATGAATGACTCAATCAATCAATCAATCAATTAATAATTATCAATTAGTCAATAATAAACACATACACATACATACATAAATGAATAAATAGATAAATAAATAAATAAATTAATTAAATAAATAAATAAATGAATAAATAAGTAAGTATCAATCACTCACTCAATTACTCAATTACTCACTCACTCACTCTTTCAATCAATCAATCAATCAATCAATCAATCAATCAATCAATCAATCAATCAATCAATCAATCAATCAATCAAACAAACTCTCAGATGCAAAAGACAGTCGGACAATAGAATTGGCGCCTTCTCTCGGACATCACGACAAAATACTGCAGGTGTCGCGATCGGATCGATATACCATGGTCATGTCTAACAATACCATAGTTGATTTGTCGATTTAATTCTCTGATCTATGTTTTTTTATCGTCAATGCAATTTCCACTTCGTAGGCCTATACCACCGACTAATTCTACAACTACTATTTTAGTTTGTGACCGTAAAATGTACTCATTAAGCAATTTCCCGTTTTTTACACAAAATACCGTGACTGCATTTCATCATTCTGTGGTTTAGAAAATAAATCATCATCAAAGCAAGCTACTATTATTTGTGATAATTGAATTGCAGACTGCCTCTCCATTACGCGACTGAACAAGGTCAGATGGACATCGTCAGTGCGCTGATAGAAGACAACTCATCGGAAAGGAGTGGTAAAACGGAGTAAGTAATACCTCACTGGTATCAATCAATCAGCGATGATTACGTATTTCATATAAACTGCGCACGCCTACACACATTTATACAGCGTGTCTTCATAAAAAAAAATGTGCAAGTGAAAAGGCCCTCTTTGGCAATTATGAAATACTGTTGTGACATAATAGTTACATAATAATAACAACGAAACGGTGAAATCACAATTGCGCCACTTTTATATGGACTGTAATAAAAGTGACACAATTGTGTTTTCTCACTTTCGTATTTCATTATGCATATCTCAAGATTAAAACAAGCAAATTGAACAGAACAAACGGTATTTGAAAGCTAAGACTAAGCTCTTGACGTTGATGTGAGCATCAAGTCACAAGAGTATTCTTATAAGTGCTAAAAAGGGCGCTTTTCTCTTGCACAACTTTTTTGAGACGCACTGTAGAAGCAAAATGTTCGCATGCCACTTTCTACTGGACAGCTAGCTTTACGAAAGTGCTCGTTCGGATACGATGTCGTCATTCGCCCACGCTTCCAGTATGCAGGATCAACAACTCGTCCTAATATATCACCGAAATGTGTTTTGGTGATACATTTAATCCCAGCTTAAGGAAACATTTAACCATTTTGAACTCTCAAATTCCCATTCACCCGAGATAGAAAGAGGATGTCAACCAAATGAAGAATACCAGTGGCAGTGCATATTATGTCATAATTGCACTAAACTGTGTTCTGGTGATACATTAAATCCCAAGTTAAAGAAATATCTGTAACCATTTTGCTCTCAAACTCCCTTTTACCCCAGATAGAAAAAGGATGTCAATCAACATAGTGGCAGAGTGTCGTCCACAGACAAAATGTATAGTTTTTTCCGCCTGAGAGTATCGACTGAGCACTTTTATCTTTGCGAGAAAAGGGAAGGGGTGGAGAGGGAGGGGGAAAAGGGGGAATTTGCAAAGTGTTAACGCATTTGTAGGCACGCACCCTACTGATCCAAACTAAAGACAGCATACAAAATTTTAGCCAACATTAATTGTGACCAAATGCATTTACAAATTCATTTAGGAGAAGGTGTGGTCTGGTCGGGATTCCCTCCTCCCACGAAAGGAATATTTTGAAATTTTCTGTAAGAAATCATGGAAATGAACAGTTTGATTTTTTTCTTCAATCCTACATTCTTTTCATTTGTGAGTTTATTTTTCATATCTTTTAAGTGTGCCACCAGCTAAGACCCAGTGGGTATATACTAAGCCTGTTTTTTTCGACTTATAATGCTACTCCGTCTTATAATGCAACTTCTGATGACGACCAGAGCAATTCAGGTCGAAACGTCGAGTGGGCTCTTTTAAGAGCTACCAAATCTCAAAAAGAAGTTCACATGATGTACTCTCCGCAAACTTTGTCTACTAACCCTTTTTTTCAATGTGTACAGAAGTTCTGATCCAACTCATTTAATCAACTCGCTGGATGGCTCCGGTGACACGCCGCTGTATCTCGCCGCATCGAACGAACACATCCCGTGCTCTCGGTACCTACTGGACAATGGTGCGGAGGTCGACGACCGAAGTCGAGAGTTACTGTACACGCTCGGCGTGATCGATCGAGAAGTGGAAGAAGAAGAAGAGGAAAAGGAGGAGGACGCCACCTCACGGTCGTCTGACGCAGAGTGCCAATCACCGCGAGAACGCTATGGCGTGGCCGACGCGGAGGAAGGAGAAGAAGAAGAACTGGACGACTTAGATCTAGGTGAGATTACGCTTTAGCGTCTAATGGCCTTACGTGTTTATCTTCTTTTCGCACCTGTAGGCTGCTAATTGATGACTTAATTGCGAGACAAGAGCATGCCACGGGTGTCGGGCATGAGGCTCCATTAAGTGGTAAAAGAGCGCATTGGAGTGTGGTAGGAAAGGGATGTGAAAATAGCCCATGATACGCCAACGCGCGTTTCCGATTTACCGATTTTCATCTCTTAATTGATTATGGACAAGTCGTGTTGTTCAGTGAGTTATCTGTAATACTCTTTTTCTTTGGATAATGATAAAAACATGTTGATAAATTTAATTGATAAATTTGCAATTTGCATCAACAGTACCTGTTCCTATTTGACAGGTCATTCATTATCTAGAATTATTAGGAATAATTTAACACGATCAAAAAAATGTATTAAAACGTGAAATATCGTGTATAAATAAGTCAAGTTATACCATTCACATGGCCTCGTCGGACACTACTTAAATCGACAAGAATTGCTTAAAATTCACTTAATACCTCATTTATGAGTCGTCTGTGGGCGGGATTTCATCACACTGAATAAAACACGAGCAGGTGACGACCGAATTTTAATTAAATGCACTCCATGAAGTATACACTACTTCCTCTAGGGCTATATTAAAGGACGAACGGCCCCTGAATTAAAGCTATCCCCCGTTAAGTGACGTCATACATGGAAAGCAGAGAACCCAGAACGCACTTATGTGTTTGGCTAAGAGGAGCGTCGGTCGCCTAAATCAAAGGGGGCAAGGGTGGCAGCACCCCCCCCCCGTTGGCTTATTCTTATCACTTACATCGTCTTTCAGCATATCTGTGCCCATGCAGAGCTGCACAGTTATTTTATCTTCGTGTACCAGCCCGTAACGGATTTAGGGGGAGCTGGAGGGGCAAGTGCCCCACGTAAAAAAAAAGTGGGAGGATAGATTTAAGACCGAAGAAAAAGAGAGAAAAAAGAGAGAAAAGGGATAAGGGCAAATGGAGAAAAAACGCAATCCCTCCACGTCAAGGGCTACTAGGTCAAGCGTTAATTTTGTAGCACCCATCCATTCAGAAGTGCTGTGCCCACCCCACCTCCGCCATTTCTTCCCCTCTCTGGCACAGAATTCCTGGATTCGCCACTGCCAACCCTCCTGACTGAACAGCTCACGACCAGGGGCGAAATGAACAAACAACGCCATGTTTATTACTGGATACATATCTATATCGTTATGTATTATTTCAATATGCGTTGTTTATTTCCCTCCATGCATTTTGCGGCGAACTAGGGCGTGACGTAATGCAACTACAATATTCATACGCGACCCTGCTGCTTTTAAGGATTACGTCAATTTTTCATGTGACATTAACACAAATATAGTCATTACAAAAATTAACTGTGCCGAAAATTATATCTTCACCACTAACGTCAAAA
>JZLH01S0599900.1:47395-61732 GCA_001188425.1 Eucidaris tribuloides
AACAACAGAACACTTCGTTTTGGACATATCTGTTACACAAATCCCCACTACTGACAAAGTACTAACACAGAAATCTATACGTGGGACTGAGGTAATTGTTGCCATACACACTGCAGCAACGGAGCTTACTCCGACGGGCACTCAAACTGCCAATTCCTCAACTTTTTATTACATATGAAGTGAATTAGTCCCACATTATAATGCAAATGTAATTTACTCTCACCTGGAAACCAATGAAATGTGAAATTTTGATGAAAGATTTTTCATCATCAACCGGTACTGTGTGTTCTCTTTAAGCTTTACATGTAAGTACACCTCATGTAGTAAGCTACAAAAAGTACACTAACTACCCTTGGAAAAAAAAATTAAAATTCTTTTGATGTCATTCGGGAAAGTAGCTACTCGGAGGTAAAAGTAACCTTTTGCGGCAGCATTTTATAAGCGGATTTGGCTTTGAAATGGGATTAAGGTTTTTTTTTTCCCCCAACATTCTATCAGAGTCTCTCTGCATAATTTAATAAGGGGCAAAGCTCTGTGGAAATAACTTTATAGAAGTGATATTACCAGTATCCATTGTTGGCTGAATGTGAAAATGATCTGGTCATAATCAGGAACTTGGGAATTATTTTTTTTTTTCACTAAGAGTGCTGGAACAATAAACGATAAATGAAGAATTATGCACAAATAGAGCAATTTTACATAAGGTGAGGGACTTATCCGTGAAAGCAATAAGATATGACAACGGTTAGTTAGAGTCAAGTATTAATTTGCACAGATAGTTAAAGGTAAGTGACATGATTGGGAACACTTGAAAGTGCCTCAAGAACCAAATGAGTTGAAACATATACCAACCATACACTAGCAGGTGTGGATCTCCCACCTGGGAGGATTTGTCTGTAATTTGTTTACTTAAGGAGAATCAAGCATAAACATAGGAGTATCTTAATTTTATCCGGGGACGATAAAAAATAAGCCCCATAGAGAGCCACACAGCAGGTTTGCGTGCTACCAGTGATATTGACATTGTTTATTTTAGAATGAGTCAAGGTAAGATTTTTAAAGGAGAATCCTTGCATAGTTGAATTGATTCTAGAGTAGTTTCCGCCCAAGTTGAGGACTACCCCCAATCATGTCATTTACCTTTAAAGGGCATTGACAATAATTGGGAGAAGTAAAAAATGTCCCTAGAACAAATTGGTTGAATCATATACCAATGTATACACCAGCTGGAGTGGAATTCTTCCTGGCTGGATGGATTTGAACAGTGTACTTCTAGAGTAGTTTTATCCCAAAGTAAGGACTTCTACCAAGACTGACTTTTAATATCCTTTGACTTTTATTTGACTACAATATGCTAATTCATGTAAACAGTTGCAAAGATTTTCCCACTTAAGTCATTATTAAATGTACATGTAGGTTGCCAGTTTTGGCATTTATCTTTAATTATATCCATTTGATAAAAAAAAATATAACACATAGTTCACATCATACAAACACACATCTAACACAAGAAAGCACATAATTAATTTCACTAGGATTTGATATGGCTATGCTACACAATCATCTTGTAGGTCTAGAAATTTCAGGCGGTGGATCCAAAAAAAAAATGATGAAGAAGGGTGAATTAAAATGAATTTTCTGAAAAAAAACTGAAGACAAAAAAGAGCAAAGGTCTCCATTTGTATTTCATTTTGTGTGGTTCCACTTCCATGTATCAATGCAGGTGATCTACTGAAAAGAAAAAGGAAAAAAAAAGGGGGATGTCCAAATCTGGATATACCTTAGAAACCTCTTATAAAATTGCATCCTGGAAGAATCCACATCTGCTTTATTTCCCATGTATTTCATGACCAGTATACTTGATTTACATCTGCTTGTAGGTGTAGAAAAATATAGTTATATTATACAGATATTGACTGGTACAACATTCTTTGGACCATCAGGGAGTTATATTTTCCCATGGGATTATATTTTCCCCGAAGCACATAGCACTGAAGGATCACGAGGGACAATATAACTCACTGATGGTCCAAAGATTGTTATATTTCACCCCCTACCAGTTGATATCTGTTATTAGATGACCTTGATTACGCTTAATAGTGATTTCAAATTCGGTGTTGGTGTTGAGGAAAGAAAATCAAGCCCGGTTTAGCAGACGATACCGATTGCACTATCGATTACACAACACGGAGTGACGTCACGTGCGTCTCATGGTGTTGACTGAAAGTTACCCCGACAGGCTGAAAAAATAAACAAATGTACAAAAACGACACCAAATCAATACTGCCTGCCAGTAAAATTGTATGAATCTGAAAGACAAGTTACATTTCTCTATTTCCATATGAAAGGTAAATGGCCATGTGTCGTATGGTGGGACCCCCGAATACCTGGTGGCGTTGCATTTTTCAGTCCTCTTCTGAATTGAACTTGATGCATCAGAGCTATCATTTATCCAATTATAATGAATTTGGGCTCATTCTACAGCAAAATTACCCTGCTTTTGAAATCTGATAGGCAATCTTGCATTACACTTTGTTTAATTAGTGAAAAATGCAAAAATGTTAACGAGGATAAATCTGGTGGATAAGCGGAGGAGGATAAGCGGAGGAGGAGTGTGTACAATCTCTATGGAGAAATTGCAAATTCACCTGTACTCTTTGGTTTTTCCTACTATTTGCAGCAGATAAGCTATCTTGGAGTTAGGATATGCATTTGACTAACTTGACACATATTGTACTTCACAATTCTCAAAAGTAAAATGAAATTACTTGTCTTCTAGGTCATTAATTACTTAATTAATGACTGGTGTGGCTTGTGCTTGCCATTGACTTGTACACGTTATGAAGCATGATAGTACTGCATGTAAGGACACACAAGTATGTTCACCTCAGGGCTACATTTTGGTTGAAATTTTTAATACACTTTACTGATCTATTTATTAAACAATAATCTACTATTTAATCTCTCAAATTTGTTAGTTAGGTTTAATAAAATGTTTACGTTAATTAGTGTAATTAATGTTTTTGTAACAAATCGCAACACAATTTTAAACATATTTTGTCACAGCCTGTATCACTCCATCTGAAAATCAAAAAGTAGTAAAACCATACATTTTCTTAAAGCTCAAAGTGTGCTTTTTCACAACATAACATCAATTTTGGGCCATGACTTAAAACTGACAAGTGTAATGAGTTGTCATCAATATCACAAAACTATACTTTTTTGTGATATTACCCTTTAATTTTTTTTACACAACCTGTTATCAGCAACTTGACCTTGGCTGATTGAAGATTCTCTGAAGTATATGCTTTCAGAAAATGTATACTTTTGTTGGTTTCTGATAAGTACTTTTGAGTTATATTGGTTTAAATGCAAGAAGTGACATTTTAATTCTTTCTAGCAGGAAGTTCTGGTGCTTGTAACGGAAAGGGGTCCCACCATACGACACATGACCAAATATAATTGATTATTTATGTCAATTTTTAAAGGGAAAAGGTACTTTCAGTGGTTTGCGTCGCATGGTGAAGCTTTCTCCGTAGCCAACACACACACATGCATGGGTTGTATTGAACCGTAAGAGGGCGTCAGACATTCGAAAAATATATTCATTTGACCAATTAATAAATTATAACCAGCAGGTGAAATATAACAATTAAGATCCTCGCAAACTATATCATGTGACGAGCTGTGGACCAATCACATCTTCGTAACTGTATAAGCCATCTAATATAGATATATATTGATACAGAATGATTTTATGCACAATTTATTTAGTGGCCATCAAACTTAAGTGTCTTGGAAATGTGATAATAATCAAATGATGTATTTATTTCTTGATGATGCACGCATATCTGATGGGATTGCGATCTAATTGACCGCTTTCATGCATGTAATTGTCGTTTACACCATAAAACTCATTAATGTCAGATGTAAATTCCATTCTCATCAATAAGCATGGTCTAATAAACTTGTTTGCTCCCGACAACAACGATGCACTCATAAGGTGCATTCACACTTACAGCAAACTTCGCGAAGTTTCACTTCGCGAAGATTAACTTCGCAAAGTTTGGTAATGTGAACACAAACTTCCCGCGAAACTTCCCGCGAAACTTCCCGCGAAACTTCCTGCGAAACTTCTCGTGAAACTTCCCACAACTTTGTAGGAAATTTCCCAAACATCGAGAAACTTCCCGTGACATTTTTGAGTGTGAACACAAACCTCGGGAAGATATATCCCGTGATCCTCAGCACATTTCAGGTGTGGGGACATAATTAACGCGCACTGTACACAAACATGGAGTTGAATACGTTATGACTTGAGTATGCCATGTACATGTAGCTGGGATATTTACGTGCATGTTGTACGCAGCAACATAAGTACGTCCAAACTCATTCAATTTTTGTGTGAGCGTGGTACTTTCATTAAAATAAACACAAAGTATAAAGGACATTGGAGCACTGCGGAAACAAAATTCCTGATCAATCTGAGGAGCAAAATCTCTGTACATTTTGATTGTTTCCACATGCGCAGTGCATTCCAAATCTTCGAGAAGTTTCGCGAGAAGTAAATCTTCTCGAAGTTTTACCCCAGTGTGAACGATCAAGCCAAACTTCGCGAAGTCTTCGAGAAGATAAACTTCGCGAAGATTTGCAATGTGAATGCACCTATTTTCTATGTAGCTGTAGAATTTGTATACTGTGCAAAAACTGAAGGTGTCCCAACATACATGATTGCTATAGCAAAAAGAAAATTCAACAGAACTAACTGTGGAAACAAACAAACTAGCAAAACTTGTACATGAAAGGCATGGTATTACAATATTTTCATATAAAAGAATGTGAGCTACATGATTCTCCATGGTACTAGTGTCTTTGATAATTAAAGGTATTGGCTAACATTTACCACAGTTAAAAAAAATCTGAGCCACATGATTCCCCATGCTGCCAGGGGGTCCGCCCGCTAGTCATAAGGACCGCTATTCATAAAAAAAATTATTCATAAGGACCGCTATGTCATAATAAGACATAAGGGTCGCAGTCATAAGGGTCATTATTTATAAGGACGCTATTCATAAAATAGACATGAGGGTCGTATACTATAATAAGTCATAAGGGTCACTATTCATAATACCAAATCAGGGTCGTTATTTATAATGGGTCCCTATTCATAATACAAAAAGATGGCCTCTATACATAAAGATCAATATTCATAAGGGTCGCTATTCATAATCGAACAAGAGGGTCGCTATTCATAATAGGAAAGAGGTCGTATTTATAAAGTCAATATCATAAGGGTCGTAGTCATAATCGAAGAAAAGGGTCGTATTCATAATCGAAGAAGAGGGTCGTTATTCTAATCGAATAAGAGGCGTCGCTATTCATAATCAAAGAAGAGGGTCGCTATTCATAATGTATGGGAAGGGTCGTTATTATAATCATAAAAGAGGCTCGCTATTCCTAATCAAATAAGAGGTTCGCTATTCATAATCAAAGAAAAGGGTCGCTAGTCATAATCAAGAAGAGGGTCGGTAGTCATAATCAAAGAAGAGGGTCGCTATTCATAATCAAAGAAGAGGGTCGTATATCATAATCGAACAAAGAGGGTCGTATTCATAATCAAAGAAGAGGTCGCTATCATAATGTATGGAGGGTCGTTATTCATAATCATGAAGAGGTGAATGGCTAGAGATCGTATTCATAAATCAAAGAAAGGTCGCTAGTCATAATCAAAGAAGAGGGCCGGTTAGTCATAATCAAAGAAGAGGGGCGTATCCATAATCAAAGAAGAGGGTCGTTTAGTTCATAATCGAAAAAGAGGGTCGTATTCATAATCAAAGAAGAGGGTCGCTATTCATAATCAAAGAAGAGGGTCGCTATTCATAATGTATGGGAAGGGTCGTTATTCATTATCATAAAGAGGGTCGCTATTTCATAATCGAGTAGGAGGTGTCGCTATTCATAATGTCATGGGAAGGGTCGTTATTCATAATCATAAAAGAGGGTCGCTATTCATAATCGAGTAAAGAGGTTCGCTATTCATAATCAAAGAGAGGGTCGGTAGTCATAATCAAGAAGAGGGTCGCTATTCATAATCAAAGAAGGGTCGTTATTCATAATCGAAAAAGAGGGTCGCTATTCATAATTGAAAAAGAGGGTCGCTATTATAATCAAAGAAGAGGGTCGTTATTCATAATCGAAAAAGAGGGTCGCTATTCATAATCAAGAAGATGGCGCTATTCATAATCAAAGAAGAGGGTCGCTTATCTATAATGTATGGGAAGGTCGTTATTCATTATCATAAAAGAGGGTCGCTATTCATAATCGAGTAGGAGGGTCGCTATTCATAATGTATGGGAAGGGTCGTTATTCATATCATAAAAGAGGTCGCTATTCATAATCGAGTAAGAGGGTCGCTATTATAATCAAAGAAGAGGGTTCGCGTAGTCATAATCAAAGAAGAGGGTCGCTATTCATAATCAAAGAAGAAGGTCGTTATTCATAATCGAAAAAGAGGTCGCTATTCATAATTTGAAAAAGAGGTTCGCTATTCATAATCAAAGAAGAGGGTCGCTATTCATAATGTATGGAAGGGTCGTTTATCATAATCATAAAAGAGGGTCGCTATTCATAATCGAAGAAGAGGCGTCAGTATTCACAAAGGTCAATATCCATAAGGGTCGTTATTCATAATGGAAGAGAGGGTCGCTAGTCTATAATGGGAAGAAGAGGGTCGTAGTCATAATGGAAGAAGAGGCGTCGCTATTCATATCGAAGAAGCAGGGTCGCTATTCATAATCGAAAAACAGGATCGTTATTCTAATCGATAAGAGGTTCACTATTATAATGTATGGGAAGGGTTTGTTATTCATAATCATAAGAGGGTCGCCTATTCATAATCGAGTAAGAGGGTCGCTGTTCATAATCAAAGAAAACGGTCGCGAGTCATAATCAAAGAAGACGGTCGCCAGTCATTATCAAAGAAGAGGGTCGGTAGTCATTAATCAAAGAGAGGTCGCTATTCATAATCAAGAAGAGGGTCGTTATTCATAATCGAAAAGAGGGTCGCTATTCATATCAAATAAGAGGTTGCTATTCATAATCAAAATTTATTGTAAAACGGTGATATCTGTCGAACGTCTCATGATAATCACAGACCAGTTTCACACAATATTTAAGTGATTATGGTAAAAGAAAATAACTATGTTAATGGATTATAAAGGGGTATACAGGGTGGCCAGAAAGAATGCTACGAGTATGATCGCTATTTCGGTCATCATTTATCGGCAAAATGTCATTAATATTTATTTCGTTGGTTAGAACATTCTTTTCCAAAGGGTTGGATGCCTTCGCTCTTCATAAGGAAGACGATGCGGACGCTATGTCTCCATTGTCGTCGCGGTTTGTCCTGGTATGCAGCTGAAACAGCTAGAATAGATCGGCGCTTCAGATGACGCCGCTGTTGAAAAAATTTACAAATTTGGGAAATTGCATTGCCTCCGAAAAATGGCCCTAGAATCAAAACGCCTTAACTCAAAATTAATGATCGTGGTATCATTTTATTGGAAAAGGAATGTTCTAACAACAAAATAAAATTAATGACATTTTGCCGACAATGATGAAGATATTTAGCGATCATACTCGTTAGTTATTTATGGCCACCCTGTATGGGAGTAACATCATGAAATACACAATTAGTCTGAGGAACGAATATGGCGGGGGGGGGGGCCGCATTTATTTGAAAGATTCGTTAGCTCCAAACACATACATGTTACCGTGTGTACCTGAATAAAATGGGTTCTTATTACAAATTGCGAGGTATTTGATCCTTCTGAAAAGATCTTTCGAAAAAACAAACTTCGGATATTGAACCTTCGAAATGACGACTTGCAATAGAACATTGTGGCGACTAATTAATAGCGATCACAGCAACTAAGTGTAATTAGTAGTTGGAAAATACCTGAACATTGAAAAGAACATAATGAAAGACTGTTAAAAATATAATTCCTGGGTGTTTAAAGTAAATGTATGAATTTATAGAGAAGGTGATTTTGATTTTTGAATAACGTGCAAATTGATTAATACCACAATGTTATCTGAAAAGCTATTAAATTAATGACATGATTGGGAACACTTAAAAATGAATAACGATCCTTTCCTTTGATTATGAATAGCGACCCTCTTACTCGATTATGAAAAGCGACCCTCTCTTCGATTACTGAATAGCGACCCTCTTTTATGATTATGAATAACGACCCTTCCCATACATTATAAATAGCGAACCTCTTATTTGATTATGAGATAGCGACCTCTATTTACTCGATTATGAATAGCGACCCTCTTTTTGATATGAATAACGACCCTTCCCATACATTATGAATAGCGAACCTCTTATTTGATTATGAATAGCGACCCTCTTATTTGATTATGAATAGCGACCCTCTTTTTCGATTATGAAATACGCGACCCTCTTTTTCGATGATGAATAGCGACCCTCATTTATGATTATGAATAACGACCCTTCCCATATTATTATGAATAGCGACCTTTTCTTGATTATGAATAGCGACCCTCTTACTCGATTTATGAATAGCGACCCTCTTTTATGATTAGAATAACGACCCTTCCCATACATTATGAATAGCGCCCTCTTCTTTGATTATGAATAGCGAACCTCTTTATTTGATTATAAATAGCGACCCTCTATTGCATTATGCTAGGACCCTCTTCCATTCGATTAATGACTAGCGACCCTCTTCTTTATGAATAGCGACCCTCTTCTTTCCATTATGACTAGCGCGACCCTCTTTTTCGATTATGAATAGCGACCCTCGTTTCTCGATTATGAATAGCGACCCTCTTTTTTTGATTATGAATAACGACCCTTCCCATACATTATGAATACGCGACCCTCTTCTTTGACTATGAATAGCGAACCTCTTATTTGATTATGAATAGCGACCTCTTTTTCGATTATGAATAGCGACCTCTTATGATTATAATAAGACGACCCTTTTCTTTGATTATGAATATAGCGACCTCTTACTCGATTATGAATAGCGACTTTCATTCGATATGAATAGCGACCCTCATTTATGATTATGAATAACGACCTTCCCATACATTATGAAATAGCGAACCTCTTAATTTGATTATGAATAGCGACCCTCTATTTCGATTATGAATAGCGACCTCTTTTATGATTATGAATAACAACCCTTCCCCATACATTATGAATAGTGAACCTCTTGTTTGATTATGGAATACCGACCCTCTTCTTTGATTAATGAATAGCGGACCTCTTTATTTCGATTATGAATAGCGACCTTGTTTTCGATTATGAATAGCGACCTCCTTATTGATTAAGAATAACGACCTTTTCTTTGATTATGAATAGCGACCTCTCTTTTAGGATTATGAATAATGACCCTTTTCTTTGATTATGAATAGCAACCCTCTACACGATTATGAATAGCGACCCTTCTTACTCTATTATGAATAGCGACCTCTTTTCCATTATGACTAGCGACCCTCTTCTTCTATTAGAATAACGACCCTTATGGATATTGACCTTTGTGAATACTGACCCTCTTCTCCTAATTATGAATAGCGAGCCTCTTCTGTGATTATGAGTAGTGACCCTTATGATTAACAAACCCAATGTGGTATTATGAATAGCGACCCTTATGACTTATTATGTATAGTGACCCTTATGACTTATTATGAATAGCGTCCTTATAGTTTATGACCCTTTTCTTCGATTATGAATAGCGACCCATCTCTCTAATAATTATGATTGGCAATCCCTATGAATAATGCGTCCTTATAAGTTTATGAATAATGACCTATTTTTCCCTTTATGAAAGCGACCCTTCACGTATAGGAAATTACACGTTAATGAATAACGGCCCTTATGAAACATGGTCCTTATGAATAGTGGTCCTTATGACTAGCGACATTATCCCACTGCAAGTGTCTTTGATGAGGCCTAAAATTGAAACCCGAAAAAATTGTATTTCAAAATGATGATTTAGTGCTTCAAAAAAGTGAAAGTCGTAAGTTGACCGGATTCACTTGCCCATTTCCTCCCATAGACTTACTGTGTGTACATGTAGGCTATTAAAACTCGCCCCGAGTTTTAATTGTTTATTCATGCATAACTTGCCATTGGCAGTGTAACTTTCCAAACTTTTGTATTCTAGGGTGTTTATTTGTCCATTTGAACACTACTATGTACCTCAGATATCAAAGTTTGACAATATTTTAATTTGAAGCTCCACAATGTTAGCCTATCACTTTAAGGTCTGAAAATGAAGACCTGAAAAAATTACGGTTCAAAATGATCATTAAGTGCTTTAAAAAGTAAAAATCATTGAGAGACAATTCCAGTTTTCCCCCATAGATGGCTGTGTTGCAGAATTTCCATCGGCCGAGAATAATTTATTAGCCAATCTTTATCTGTACATATTTTACAAGTGATAGCATAACTGTCTGAACTTTTGTGTTCTAGGGTGTTTATTTGTCCATTCAAACACTGCCAGATATTTCAGATAGCCAAGTTTTGACAATTTTTTAAACGGGTCTTCCACAATGTTATATGATGCACCACGCCATACCCCGGGGTACCGTCGTACCCCGGGTTACCGCGTTGTGCAGCGCCCTCTTGTGTTAAAAAATATATTTTCTTCCGTTATGATCGCTGAAATCAATGGTAATGATGCAGAGGCTGTGCAAGTGCACAATCAAAAAGGCATCAACTTACGAAAAATGGCGGTAAAAATGAGCTAAATGTGTTATTTCACCCTTATTACATAAATTTTCATAACTTGTAACAGGTACAGTGCTGAAAAATAAATAAATAATTCAACAAAATGGCGGATTTCTACTTGGTACCCCAGGGTACCAAATACTGCATCATATAGTCTTTTAACATCGTACAATGCCATAAAATTGAAAAACAATTTCGTAAAGACAACAGAATCAGTCATCCAGCGAACCTTCGCTTTACGTATTCCGTGCACGTACGCACAGATGAGGCAAATAAATCTTGGGGCTCATGTGATTAATCTAACTTGGGTACGGGGAGAGAGCATTAAGATAGGGGGAGGAGGCAGGAGATACAATGAGAAGAATTTTCCTTCCAAATCGATCTAGATGGATTTTATGAGTATGATTATGGATATAAATGCTGCATGCGGCACATTAACATTTTAACATTTTCATGCCTGTTTAGTCATGCGACATAGAAAATATGTGCAGTGCATGCATGCAAGTAACGTATGATTTGGATCTCTTCTTTACCGTAGTTTGTTCTCTCTTATTTTTGTTTTTAGGGGGCACTCTCATAAAAGAGGATATAAAGTGTGTCACAGTTGTAAAATGAAGATCTGTATTTTGCTTCTTTGTATAAAATATGGGGCAACATATTGTCACAAATGTCATGGATTATTTCCATTATTAATGCTTATCAAAAGCATATGTATAGTTCTGTTCAATCAGACAAAATTTTTTGTCAATCTTTCGCGAAGTATTCAATTGTCACCCCAGATATCAGAAAACAACATCAAACGTACAGAACATTGTTTGTAATGACAAATTATTCATGATGTTTAAATTATAGGAGAATACATTTACATTACCTATGGGGAATGTAGGATGTCCCTCCTCCCTCCAACATATTACTTTTTTAGTGGGGGATAGGGGGTAGGCAAGTTACTTCATAAGACAAACTTTTCAAACATTGGGCAAGCCATTTACCAGTACTAATTATTTTCTAGAGAGGAGAAAGTGTTTGGGAAATACATTATAAAATCAATCTATTCCATTGTACAAGGCTCAGAGTGCATGTTTGGAAACAAGTAATGAAGAAAGAATTAGTTTTCTGTGTACCTACATGTATTAATAACATTTGCAATTCTGTGCTACTAATATTGCATGCTTCCTTAATTTGTGAGGCTGTTATTGTATCTAATCTTAATTTCTAGCCACATCATTATAAAGCAGTAATGGCGTGGTGCTGGTATTGTTGTTGTTGTTGTTGTTCTTGTTCTTGTTCTTGTATGTGTCTGAAAGTATAAACCAGCAATACAGCTCCAGTAAGAATTTGTCCACACGCTTTATTTACGATTTAATTATCTTCAGTTTCTGATGTGTTTTTTTTTTTACAGTGTGTCAGTAAAGTCTGTGCTTTTAACAGTTACAAAACAGGTGCATATAGTTTTATGAAATATCGGAGAAGCGTATGTGAATTGTTAAAATATGAAAGAGTTTACACAAAAGATTTTTGTAAGAAAACAAAATCCGCTTTAATATTTGGAGAATTTGCATCCATATACATACGGTACATTTAGCGCGAAAGGGTCTTGCTTTGATAGTGTTGCAGAAACATTGACATAAGGAAACCATGGCCTACTTAACCAGGACTTGGGGACAAGAAAAATATCAAGATGGCTGCCCATGGCTAAATCACTTATTTTGCAGGTGCAAGTCCTACACGAACGTCTAGCGGGAGGTCATATACCTCTTGTTTATACGACGGGTGGCGCAAATATGACTTTCAAACAGAAACCCCGGCGAAATGCGGGGAAAAATGTAACAGTTATTTTGCTGATGGAGTTTATTTTCCATTACTGGTAGTGAGTCAGGTGAGTGAATTCTTATTGAGTGACCTAAGGAGAGGCGAGAGAAAGAGGGGGTGGGGGGGGGCGATGGGAAGAGAGCAGGCGGAGAAACATCCATTTAATAGGAGAGAAAGATAGAGAAACGAAAATGGCATACTACAGTATCCACCATAAGTGAGTACACCTCATGCAAAATTTTAGAAATCTCACCGTACCTCCTCAAATTGTTGCTCTTGTCTTGCAAGCATTGCAGCAATTATGTATTGGACATCGATGTTAATATTATTTGAACATACCAGTATTTTATTTCTCTTGAACCCCGATAGAAATAAATCCCATTGAAAGCTACACAACAGATTTGCCTGCCACAAGGGATATTGACAGAAGTTCCATTAGAATGAGTCAATGTTTGACCACAAGATTTGTACAGCTGAATCCTTGCATGTGTGTAGTTTACTTGTTTCTAGAATAGTTTCAGCCCAAGTTGAGGATTACACCAAATCATGCTATTTACCTTTAACCCATCCACGCACAGGGTTTATTTTTGGAAGGATTTAATCCCTATTTCATCATTCAAATTGGCAACATATATTTTTATTTTTTTGAATTGCACTTCCAAAAGAGGTGTAATGCATTACAAATTAAAAAAGAAAACAATTTTATATAATTTTCTGGTCGAACATTGCCAATTTGTGTGAGAAAGAGTGGATTTTCAATCATTAAAACCATTGCCAATTTGAAGATTTTGTGATCATTTTTCTTTTGAAAAATCCTGCAATCGACTCGTACATTGCTCTGTGATAAATATAGGCTCAAATTGAAGGGAAAATTTTCCTCTATCTTTTGAGCTATTTTCCTTTATTTTTCTACTCCTAATTCATGAGTTATGATAAGAAACCACAAAATGTGGGATTTGTGCATGGATGGGTTAAGGAAGAGAATGGGAGAGAGAATGAGAGAAGAGATGTATTACAAAGAACATGTGGGTGAGGAAAATGTTACAGTTAACTTTTTTCCCCCTCCATTGAGGCATATAGTGCACATGCAGAGCTGTGTTCCTACGAAATAACAGGACTGTGGCCCCAGTGGTGACCCCCAAAATAGCTCCCCGAAATCACAACCACTCTACGTCTTAACACGAACCAGGCGTCAAGCCACAGAGTCGTAATTTGCCTCTGCATCATCGGAATGAAAAGTTTACAGACTTACAGTGTCTTGCATGAGATGTAAAAAAAAGTGTGCAATAAAAAAAAAAGAGGGAAAGAGAAAATGGGAAGTGTGGGGCTCTCCAACTGTGTTTGATTTTCCCAATTTAGCCGGTGCAGATTTGCCAATATTGACGTTTGATTTTGCTATCAGTTTGCGCAGTGTTTGCTATTATGTTACTGATTTTTCTCCAAATTAGATCAATTTCGGTGGATATTGGCCACCTCTTATTCGTTCCCTACATTCTCGATACTCTCAAGAAAAAATTGGCTTTCAGAGTGAGATCGTCACGGAGTAGCTCGGGCTCTCTCTCGTCTCTTGCTCGCGTTTGTTTAACTCCGTGGTTCTCTTCTCTGCTCTTCATTTCCCTCAATACCGGTGACTCATGCAAGATGGTCCATAAAAGTCAACAGTGATAACACTGTCTTTAAATCGTACTTATTCCATCACAATTTAATTATGTGATTCATTCATGAAATAAAAAACTAGAAAAACTGAACAATTTTTGCTGATT
>JZLH01S0599901.1:11470-21470 GCA_001188425.1 Eucidaris tribuloides
CTTACTTTTTAAAGAGTGAATTCTGCATGGAAGGAATGATTTTCACTCTTTGTATTGTAACTATCATTCTCACTTCAGAATCCAAAGTAATTCACTCTAAAATAATGAACTTAAATTTTACTCAATTCACTGAAAAAATATTTTTTTGACTAAATACATTTAGGCGCGTAAGATACTTCATTTTATTTTCGTATGGCTAACAGATTGTAACAGACTGACAGACAGGTATAGACTTTTGTTTAACCCAGGACATGAATTCATATGCCGATATTATCTGTACATACTTTGCTAGTGACACTTAAGTGTCTAATTTCGTGTGTTCTAGGGTCTTTATTCATCCATTCAAACAATATCATGCAGGTCAGATATCAAAATTTCACATTTGTTTTAAATTAAGGTTTCACAATGTTAATGTCTTCAAAGAGCAAGAGAAAGATAGGAAGACGGGAAAGAGAATGGGTAGAAAAAGTCATCAAGCCCAACGGGTATTGTTGCGCTATAAACAGTAATGTCGTTTTCTTTGGAAGGGGTGGAGGCCGAGACTACCCCCCCCCCTATCCATCACAGGAATCTCACCACGATACTGCCACAGCTCCCTTTTAAATGGAATACAAGTCACGCACACGAATGTGACCGAAAACCGTCGAAATTAATTACAAGGCGTATTTGCCTCGGTTAGAATAAATCTGGCGCCGGTAGGAGTAGTAGGAAAAAAGCAAACTTGGTTTATTTTGGCAATACAGTCAGCATTGTGTTCGGCACAAAGATAAATACTGGAAAATAATGTCTCGTTCAGCCATGGTATCACGTCCCATCGATGTGTCTGGTGTAATTGTCTCTGCAATCCATCAATCCAGTTCGTAGCACACACACACACATTGGTCACTCGTTTCTTGTTTTGGAGAATTTGAAGTGGCATTAAAATGGTCTGCATTCGATGTTTAATTTATATCCGAATGATTACTCGTGATACCAATCTGCTAACAACACGGCGAGAAGAATGGAGAGAGTGATTTGTCGTAAAGTGTAGTTCAATGACCGGAAGACTGCCGGCCTCGACTTCATTGATTTCCAGTCAGGGATATGTGTACGTCGTTTTATCTTATCAACAGCGATGTCGATTAGAAGGAAGAAGGCTTGCATTCTTATCGTGTAGTATGCTTTGGCGCAAATGTCGTCATAGGTATCAGTTGATTATTACTAAAACTTTACGTTAAAATTCGTCTTTCCAATAAACCACAACTCAATTTCTCGAAGAAAGTAACAACAAGGATGATGTGATATGAACATGGAATACTCTCCTACATTCTAACTTACCAGAACTGTTTATAATGATTTTCTTCGCGTGATCGTGGGAAATGGTAAGATTAAAAATAGCCCTCAAATTATTACACAATGCTCCAGGATCAAGCATACTGTTTTAAGTTTTTGCTGTAAATATTTCGTAGTCATACACTTTATCTTTGGTGTACAATAATTATCACTAAATGCTGTGACAGTGAAATTTGTTGTGTAGCTTTCTAATCAATCAGTTTCTAATGGGGCCCGAGAGTAATTCACTACAAATTCAAGACAAATCTGTCCAGTCGGAATATTATACTCTACCCTCGTGAATATATTTGTATATGTTTCAACCCATTGTTTCTTGAAGCATTTTGTCTTTTTCCAATCATGTCACTGCCCATCCTTCAATAAAGCAAAACTCAGATTTTCGAAGAAAATTAAAAAGGGTTAATATGACGTGAAAATGGAATACTCACTAACATTCTAACTTTACAGGACTATTTATAATAACCTTTCTCACGTGTTAAACACATAGCTATAAATGAGCAGAAATTTGCAAACAGTAAGAGGGATAATTTTGAGGGGGAGAACTTGGCTTTGACATGAACACCGAACATTCATCCATTACCTGTGGGATTATACAACGAGAAGCTAGCTATGCCATTTCATGGCAGGAAACCATAAATTTAGCTATAAATACTCTGCTGACAGGTTACGAACTGTTTATTAAGCATTCACTCTTATAATGACAAAAAATTGACAACCTGGCTTTACATTAAGATTGCTTCAACCGTTCACATATTTATCATCTTCAAATGATGGCTCTAGAAATATTCTGTCTGTCTCTCTCATGAAGTCCATCCTGTCATTTCCTCTCTGTAATTATCTGTGGCATTTGAAATAGGTCCACGAAGATGATTTTCCTACAAGGTTTTCCGCTCAATTATCTCCCGCCAACATTTCGAAGAAACGTTCTAAACTACTGAAGACATTAATAGTCAGCAGTCATTTATAGCTACTGAACTGCGTACTGAAATCGCAATATTTTGATGTAAGCATCGGTACGTAATGGGTTAACAGCGTTCAACGTATCGACAATTCCACAGCAATACAAGTCATTGGCCCGAAAGGACTAAAAGGACACGCGATGCAATCGAATTATAATACTCCTTATATTCACTCGCCCCCTTTGCGTCATTCTACGTAAGTGAAAATAGTTCGGCGAAAGTACACTACAATGGCGGAGATGCCCGGCGAAAGCTAGAGATGGTTTAGTGTTCAAAACACGACGAAACTCAGCTCAACAGAAATTAAGTGTGTAGATACTAGGCGGGCATATCAACTTTGGAGTTCTAGTATTTCTTCTGCAACAATAAAACAAAATACCGAACTTTTTATGATGACCTAATCGTGATACGACGGATTGCTCCTGTTAGTTCAACAATTATTACGAATGATAACAATCACTATACGTTTATCCCTAATAACACATTTATATTTTAGAACAAATATATTCACCGGTGTAGAAATAATTCTACTCCGAATTTGTCTTGAATTAATCGTCAGCCTAACACGTGTAACATTGAAGAAGAAAATTTAAAGCTTCCTCCAACCGTGTATTATTTTGCTGACAACTTTCGTCCAACACCTGTGGACTTTTTCAAGCCAACTGGAGTGGTTCTCCGTTGACAGTTGCTGTCTGTCGTTTGGAAATCACTGGAGCATACATGTATATCGCAGATAAAGAATATCCAGAGTCCCTATTCGATGCCGATTTGGTGTTTTTAATCCATATGCCCTCTTTAATCTTTCTTGGCCAAAGCCTTGGTTCAAAGTCAGTTGCATGTGCATTATGCTAATCAATGTTGTGTCCAGAGTCAAAAGCGTGTTCCACTGGAATTATGCTCTTTTGTGTTCCTTCAATCTGTTTTTAAGAGATCTCCCTGTCCTTAAATTTTCTTCTTCTATAATTCACCCCAACTGATGAAAGTTGTCTATATTATACGTGTAGCATTATTTATTTGTGTTTTTTGATACGTAAACGTTACATTACATGGGTTCAAGTAAATCACATTACACGAAAGAGATATGACTAGAATATAATATAAATGAAAAAAAATGACTTCTAATTGAACGCGCCAACCGGATTTATCATATTTCAATCCATCGAAGGTAAAAACGTAAGCAAGCACAAAATGTTAATCCTACAATCTTTTTTGTAACATGAAAATTAATGCATATAGACATCAATGCCACCGGGCCATTATTAATCCCCTGTCGCAGTAAAAGTCACTTTGTCCAGCTCATAAATAAGACATCAAATTTGTCAACGGGTGTTCATTGATCACTCAGTAAAGGTGTTTATATCGTCCTTACACGTGTCATAAAATTATGCGGACTCACGCTTCCAAGTGATGATGCATTCCCCAAAGAACCTCAGGCCGGGTCAAGATTTTTTTTCTTCGTTGTGTTCATTCGTCTTAGTCCGAGGGGGAGTTAAATATACATGTATAAATTCAACGTCATTGTTATTAGTCCTGACCTGACAGGATTTTCCTGTGTCTCTTGAACGCTCTTCGCAATCCATGGGGAGGAATTTTGTTAAGGTGGTGGGGCGGGAGCTGGAAAACATCCCCATATGTGTCTTACACTTCGCGTACATGTATTATCATCCATGTCCCTGTAGAAAAATTAAAATGGATGGCAAGCTTATAGTTCTGTGATTGATGAAGTTGGTTTTGCCCAAGTCGATATTGCTCTGTGATTGGCTAAGTTTTTTTTCCGAGTCAACATCGTTTTGTGATTGGTTTAAGTTTGTCGATATCTGTATGTGTTTGGTTAAGTTGGTGTTCACAATAATATGGATTAAAAGAAGTTCAAGAATTTAAGTCATTCATATTTCAAGGATTGTGCAATCTCTATATTGACTTTTTAAATTCTTGGATAATATGTGACATTTAACATTTTCCATGTAAAATGTAACCTTAACCCGTTTATGACTAGGCCCGAAATATGTCGGGCTGGGATCTATGTCTTCTTGCAAATCCAAAAAAGTCAGCCCAATCCGTCAATTCAAGATTTCATGTTTGCATATTACAAATACTGTGAGTTTATCTTAGCACCTGCCGGGGTGGTGCCTATAAAAGAGTATATGTTATTGTAATGATATATAATCATTATCTTTAATATCAAGCGTTTAGAAGAGTAACAAAATACCTGATATACATATATGTTGCACAATATCCCTAGTGTTTTTCATTTTGCAGTGACATATATTTGACAGAGTAGTGATCTGCATCTTAGAAGGTGCGGCCTGAAATTAAAAGCATTTTACAAGGGTAAAATCATGTTAAATAATCATTTATCTGATCACGCTGACCATCAAAATATCAGAAGAAACTGGATGTTTTCTGACGTTTCTTTGACTTCAAATGAAGTCTTATACTTTTGGAGCTACGGAGGAAACGGGGGAGCGAAAACCAGTCAACCGAAACGATGTCGATGGGCGGAAATGTCCGGCGACGAGCAGGATGTCAACACTTGTCAGACCTCGTAAAAACCCACACTGACACAGAAGAGTAGCAAACATTATGCTACGGAAGTCTCACCCACTCACCATATATCTGACTATCTATCCATCTATCTATCTATCTATCTATCTATCTATCTATCTATCTATCTATCTATCTATCTATCTATCTATCTATCTATCTATCTACACTCTTAAAAATTCCGGGTCAGTCTGACTAGGAAAAAGGATCCGTTGGGGGCACACCCGGAAAAGGGTCAGGTTTAACCACATTCTGGGTCAAGTATGACCAAAATCCAAGTCAGGTTGACTCATATTTTGGTCAACCTTGATCCGGAATTTGGTTAAAATTTACCCTATTGTGTGGGTGTGCCCCCAACGGATTCTTTTCCGAGTCAGTCTGACCCGGGATGTTTAAGAGTGTATCTATTTATCTATCTATCTATCTATCTATCTATCTATCTATCTATCTATCTATCTATCCATCTATCTATTCATCAATCTATCTCTCTATCTCTCTATCTGTCTACCTATCTATCTATCTATATACCTATCTATCTCTCTCTCTCTCTATCTATCTATCTATCTATCTATCTCTCTCTCTCTCTATCTATCTATCTATCTATCTATCCAGCTATCTATATATCTATCTCTATCGATCAATCTGTCTATCTATCTATCTATCTATCTATCTATCTATCTATCTATCTGTCCATCTATATATCCATCCATCTATCTATCTATCTATCTATCTATCTATCTATCTATCTATCTATCTATCTATATCTATCGATCAATCTGTCTATCTATCTATCTATCTATTTATCTATCTATCTATCTATTTATCTATCTATCTATCTCTATCGATCGATCTGTCCATCTATCAATCTGTTTGAAAATCTGAAAATATTAAAGACACTATTATTTTCCCATTGTGGAAACACCATTTTTGTCAGACTTTCATATCTGACATACATTACAATATTTTTTTTTGAAAAATAAACAACCTGGGATACAAACATTTAGACAGTTCTGCTGTCACTAGCAAAATATACACAGAAGAATAGATATCAGCAAATGGCTTAATGTTTGGTGGAAAAAAAAGTCTGTGACACAGTAATCTAAAGGGAAATTGGATTGGCCGCTCACATAGTATCACATTTTAAAAGCATTTACAAATCGTTTTGAATTGCAATTTTTTTAGGTTTTCGTTATTTTAGTACTTATAGGATGCACTAGAAGCACGGAGGATCATGTAGTTCAGAAGTTTTAAACTGGAAACATTGTTAAACGATTTCTTTAACGTAGCCTACCCCGCCGTGTTTACGTCTACCCCTATTGCGTCATTCGCGTACCCACAACCCTCCTTGATCTAGGTTAATTCAGCACCAGTTGGGGACGAAAAACCTGCAGAAGAAATAAACATCAAGTTGTTCAATTCGTCATGGGCATCTGAAAGTATTTTCTCCCGCCAATTGTAATATTATACGATTGCCGCATATGTGTGGCGTCAAGCTAGTATGATTTTGTAACGAAATCACCAGGATTCCACGGAAACAAACTGTGACTGACGAGACAAGATCAGAACATCTACGTGTTTCCGTGGACAAAACTGCTTGTCCAATTCTGTTTCTACATACAAAAACGTTTGAATTGTTTTTCAGTCAACCGTTTGTGAAAGATTTTGAAAAATATATATTTTAGACAAAATCCCCACTTTACTGAGGTTTAATAGCGGCTGGAGAATCTTGAAAAAACTATCATGCTTGGAAAAATAGAAGGAAAGAGAATCAGAAGAAGGCCAAGACTCAGATGGACTAATGGCATTATTTCTATAACTGACATATCGGCATACCGCTGCTACTCAAAATCTCAGTGTCGACACGAGTGGAGAGCCTTCATCAGTGGAGTCGATCATGAGTAGAGCGACGACGACGACGACGACGACGACGAATAGCGGCTGACATGAGTTGCGAAATACATTAATTGGCACGAATTATCATATTTGGGTACGATTTAGGGCCATTTTTCATTTTAAATATACAAAAAAAAGTGGTACAATTTCCCAAGTTTGAGGAACACATTGATGAATAGTAATACAAGTTGTTTTCGACCTCAAACGCGTGTAGTGATAAGTTGTGAAACACTGTCTACGTACTGTGTTTATTCTGACCATGTCGATTATGGCTTTTACAACTCTCTACCATGTTATACACGGGATGCAGGTTCGTGACCTGTTCTCTTTATTTCAATTTTTCCATTTGTTCGCACCCAATAAATGTTAATCTCTTTCTGTTTATTTCCGGGATACGTGTCGCCTCTGTCATGGTTCTCAAAATGTACATATAGTTTGCAAAATTATATTTGGTGAAATTCTGAAATATTTGAAGAAACAGAATGTTTAAATTTAGGGGATTGGTTCTTCGTAAGTAAGGCCACAACGTAAGGTTTATAGGTGTATATAATTATTACTTTGACGAACTTATTTCAATTGCCATGAGTAAAAGGTCAAGCTCAGACGTAAACAATTGAAATCGCTTATCATATTTTGTCGAATTTACGAGATGCAGCTAAAAAAAAAAAAGGCCGATATTTTGCGAGCAACTCGCATAAATCCCCTTGGACTATTTCGAAATAGTTATCCAGCCTGTTTTGCTTGGCATAGCTACTTAGTATTTGTTTTTAGATTTGGTTATTGTGATATAGGGTTGGATTGTGTTTTGTTGATCTGTTCATTTCTCGAAAAGACGCTTGATATTAACGACACAGGGGTAGCGGGTTAAAGATTCGACGTAACGGCGCTCGCATTTCGTCGTGCACGAAGCCCAAACAAGCAGTTGTTTTCTTTGGTCACGCGAGTTAGGTTAGACTGCACCCCGGCTCTGGGATGCCACTGTTTTTATTGTCGTTCGTGAAAGCTATTCCAACCGTCGCGTTAGGAAATCGATCAATATATTAGGAAAGGGATCGAGCGCCATGCTGGCTTTGAATGGGCGCGGAGCTAGTAGCCGGATAGCAGAAGACCCTTTTACAGTTCCGTACTCGATGCAAAATTGATTTCCTGGTGTTGAGGCTGTGTTCGTGTCTACGAGTCGCCTTTTACTCAAGATAAGACGAAAGTGAAGAACCGCAGTCTCGGGCTAAGTCTTGACACGATCAAACCACTCGTGCGGTCATTTCCTACGTTGGGATTTAAACTAAAGGACAACAAAACTATAGTGTTAGGAATGTCAATATTTTCCACTGATTGATGCATTTATATTGTTCTTTTACATCGACGTTTAAAAAGCAGTTACGTTTCGTGAGAGTGCGATCCCTTGTAACATTCTGTACCATAGAAAACAAATACACTTTCAGGTTACCTGTCTTAATATCTCTTAATCTCTATTTTGCCGTCTCAAAATTGTATTTCAAGATAGGTAGTGACAAACACTATTTATTTCAAGTGGAGTCAAAATGTTAGTGGTTCTTTAAATTTTGTGCACACAAAGCTGAGGGAAAAGTGCAATCGTTTTATAATGTTTCCGGTTTAAAAAACAAAAATCTGAGCTTCACGATTTACCCATTTTACCAGTGTCTCTGATAAGGTATAAATAGGCCTTTAAAAACCGAAAATCATTGAGCGACTATTCCAGTTTTCCTTCATAGACTGCTCTGTTGCAGAATTTGTTTCAGCTGACAATAATTCATGTGTCGATTTTTATGTGTATATATTTACGAGTGACAGTATAATTATCTAAACTTTTGTGTTCTAGGGTATTTATTTGTCCATTCAACCACTGTCAGATATGTCAGACAGCAAAGTTTGACAATTCTTAAATGGGGCTTCCACAGTGTTATAATGTCTTCAAGGTCCATAGTCGTCACTGTGTTGGATGGCGTCCTCTTTGTATGAAACGAAAAAAAAGCAGCCCAATTTCCCATACTTCATATAGAGTAAAATTCCTAATGGTCCTAATGGTTGTTTTATTTATTCTGAAATTCGGGGTAGCCTCCTTTTTTATGTTGTCGATGGGGACAACGTATTAAATATGTACGAAAACACTGCAGAAACTTCAGAGAAAATGTCAGTGAATGCCATAAAAACACTCCTGCAGATTGTATCTTATTCCTAGCTGTAATACCTTCGAACTGTCCTAGAATAATATTCACCTAATGCACCCTGGTCAAGTCAAAACTCATGGTAAAAACATCAGATACAGGCGTGTGTTTGTTTACCCCTTTTCTTTTTTCTTTTTTCGATTCAAGAAAAAAAAGTCGAATTCAAGGCAAAGTCAAATTACATTATGCATGTACGCAGAGACATACAGCCAGTCTGTAGTATATCTGAGGTTGTCGTATGCCGGGTAAGATTTTGTTGACGTTCTGTAGTCTACTTTTCCCCCTTGCTATTTTAAAACGTCGTCTTATGCGACAACTCGGTGCAGTGAGGCACAAAGTCAAAATACCTGTTCACTGAGGCGTCTTAAAAGCTGTGACATGTGAAAGCCCAAAATCATTTTCAGTCAGTGGTTCTGTAAGCACTTTGCTTTAATAAGCGTTTTGTGGACCGAGGATAAATAATGTATTTTCACGGGAGGAAAAAAAAAGAACATGAATATGGATTAATTCACTTTCTTTTCTTTCTGTTACAAGGTTAGACTCCAACTTCCACTTCAAATACATCGTGCATAATTTAGGAAAAGAAATTCTAATCTCCACTCGGGCCTATATTTCGTTGTAAGCATATTGATTTTTCCGGGCGTTCCACAGTGTAAATCTTGACAGTGTTTTTTTTTTGTATTTCTCGTCGTCTGTTCCTTAAAGAAATTTCCTTTTCATTGCATTTTCTCCTTCCCAGGTATGATTTGGTACAGTACTTCATGAATCTTATGAATCTATATGATATTTGTAGAAAATAGTAAAAATAAAAGATAAATGTGAAGGTGTATGTCTACGTCCAACTCATCACAAAGTATGTGACAACAAAATTAGCATTTAAGTAACGAATTGAAATGATCACATTCAACACAATTCAATGAAATTTGATTGTGTTCATTGTGTACAATATACACTACAGTATACGCTGTAGATATTGACAGACAGACATACCCTGCTGGAAAGAACACAGTGTCACACAGTGTGTTCACAGTGTGTTCACATAGTCGGCCATGTGAAAACTCCCGAATTTAACAGTGTGAAGATGAT
>JZLH01S0599901.1:26470-39554 GCA_001188425.1 Eucidaris tribuloides
CAGGGTAAGGGATTTCGTTATTGCTTATTCTACAACATATGCGAAAGTTATTGGCACCTGGCTTGCAATGGAATAATAGTCTTTGAGAGCATCTTCATGTGAAAAATATAGAGAGCACGGATGATATTACAGACTTATTCGGGTAGAGATGAATCTGATAAATTGGGATCCGGTGTTTGGGTCGCGATGGCAATATGAGTGAGCACCAGGTTTAAAAGAAATCAAATGAGATGAAATGCCACGAATGGCGACATGAGAAAATGAACACGTTGTCCGTGATGGATTGATGATTTCGTCGTCGTTCGATTCTCCGGTAATCACAGTCTAAACCTCGCCCGTCCCCGAACGTAACACCGCGACTTCCCCGCAAGCGTCCCGCCAGCGCGCTCCCGCCTCAAGCCGCATCTGACGGAGTTCTTTAAACCGCCCTTGTTTCTGCGGGTCGACGGCCAATCATGGCACCTGACCATACGTCGTATATTTAAGCCTGACCCGAGGTGATCATTTACAACTCGTAGACTGCAAAAGTAAACCGAGACCCCGTAACTTTCACCGGAATCACACCTGACAGATCCAAAGGCGACTGCATTCACACGACGTAAAGAACCCTGGCTACATAGTCACCCCGCCATTGATTTATTCCATCCGATCTAGGGCACGATGTTCGAATTTTGCGTCACAGATAAATGTTTTAGATTACTCGATACAGTTCATCTTCAAATTGATGTGTGTCTCGACGTCTGAAAAGCTACGTGCTCACTGTTTACACACCGAATGAAAATGCAATATGTACCCCTGGATTTAACGATAACAGTACATTTAGATATTATTTAGAAAGTTTTCACCCTTTATCATGAAGGGTACAAATTTGCACCCTAAGTTATACGTTTGGACCCTCTATATTGTGCAGTGGATAACGTTTATGCATAAATATTCACCTAAATGTTGAAAACAATACGCCGATTTTTAGTCCAAATGGTGCAGACAAGTGTTGCAAAATTTGTAGGAGGTATAGTTCTTCTTAACGGCATGATTATTACAACTTTAGATAGCTATCACTGCACCTACAAATGCTCTCAAATTAATAGCACATACGATACATGTAGTTCACGGTGTTAACGCGTAAAGAATTGAGCTAATGATCAAGAAAATAAATTTAGATTAGGGACGTGATAAAAGCAGACTGTTTTTATATAAAGTAGTATAGCACGCTCGCGTTTTCACGCAGACGCCGTACACTAGATATAGCACCTATGCGATGGTAAAATGGAATAATAGGTGATAAACGATCGAACTGAAGATGCACGAATAAATTTCAGGTGGATTCACCGGGGAAGATTCAGAAAGAATCGAGTAAAATGGAATTCAATGGCTTTAGCCTAGGGATAGAAAGGCAAATCTCATTGGTAATAACGAAAAGCCTGCGATTGAACGGACGCATTTTAAAGAGAGTCACAGGGGGTGTCTATTCCGTACAATACAGAGTACGTATAGGATATCATAAACACATTTTGATTTATACAAAACAATCTGATTTTGCATTAATATTGTGAGACAAGGCGATGCGTACGACGTAAGGGATTCCATTAAATATATTTGTAACTGGAATGTAGAAGCGAATTCAAAATAGTTTTATTTCAGGTGCTGTTTGATTGAGGGATATTGTAGCGTATTCGGTTTAACGCTCTTTGAGATATTTGAGAAGCATCTCGTTTTATGTCATTTTTCACGCTTTTTATGAAATCTCGTGAATGGTTGCCCACGCAGTCGGAATTATTCATTTTGTTCTGAAAGTGAAGGCAAATATATACCATAATTTACGCATTAAAGGCACGGTCGCTAAGAATAATTTGTCTTTACTCACTTTAACTTATCTCTGCTCAATATGCTTCTCAAATTCAACAATTTGTTGCTTTTTTACATGCAGGAAAACATTAGAAACATACATCAGTATATTCAATTTTTAAACCAATATTCTGTACTTACTACTACTACACTACACACACACACACACACACACACACACACACACACACACACACACACACACACACACACACACACACACACACACACACACACACACACACACACACACACACACACACACACACACACACACACACACACACACACACACACACACACATGCACATACACACACACAAACAAACAAGCAAACAAACAAACAAACGAACGAACATTGCATTCAGGATTTCATATTATGTGAGTTTTGTTGAAAGGTGGCGACAGGATTAGATATTGAGTTTTTCTAACTTTTCAGCGAAATGTAACACTAGTTTTGAGGCCCAACTTTCGACACGTTAGACTAAGGCTCATCCTTGATTTAAGTGGATTACAAACGGCGAAGAATTAATACACCCTAACAGGTGTCCATTTTAAGACTGGATGTTGATAACGAGGTTTAAATTTCCCAACAATCACGCACGACATCTTTGTGCCTCTCCGTGTTGCTGCCTAAAAATAAAAACTCTTTTAAACTTCTGTTAAAATCTTCAAGGAAAACTGACCTTCCTCCTTTCCCTTTTTTCTCTTTGTATCTCGATATCTAAGCGACATCCGGTCGTATGGTTCTCCAGTTTCGTGCACGTGCACCAGATGAAAATTGTGCGACATATCACATTAACGGCAAGCCACGAGCGGACTGGTGTAGTCTATCAACTTTTCTTCAATCATGTGCATTTTATGAGCTATCCGCGCGGATTGCTTCGGCTTGAATGACCCACGTTTACGAACGCTAACATTAAAAAGTGTTTGCACTTTGACAGAATGTTCTCGACTGCAGAGCAAAACATAGAGATGAGTGTTTGAATGTCAATCAATACCAGACGTCCCACCAACGCACTCACAATAAAGCAACACAATATGATAAACCCACACTTAAGTGCTTAACCCAGCTTCTCCTAACTGTGCCAATTGTCATCCATGACATCAGCAATGAATCTATCTATTTTGAATGTTCAGGATGGAAATAATGAAGACATGATGTTGTGTATCATAGTAGTAAAGAACGATTGTTTGAAATACTACTGAAATGATGACACACATTTATTCCATAACATCTTGTTATCTGCGATTATTTTCAAATAATAATGGCGATGTTTACTGAACATTTTCAAAGAAAGAGATAGAGAGAGAGAGACTTAGGGCGTATGAAAATTAACGAACAAAAATTGCCTAGAATCCTAGATACTATTGCTGAATATCTATTACACTATACAAACAGACGGGTTATAAGCGATGTGGTGGCTTTAAACATAATTAATTTCGAGTAATCGAGTAAATACAAACTCAGTCGCTGAACTTTATAAAATAGGATATGTATTTCCTAAACACGCCATTATCAAAATATACGTATGTATTTGCTCTATATTTCAATAGAAAACACCTTACGCAGTCATTATTTCATCCTCAGATTGTCGTGTTAACGCTGCGTACAATAGAAATCATACAATCTGCATAAATGCTGCAATATATTTTGATTCTGCATAATGTCAAGCCTTGAAAAAATGTCATGCTTGTCTTTTAGGTTATTTTCTTCACTCTCCTGCCCGCATTTGCACTTTAAGGACTCCTAGGCATCTCGGATTATTGTGGAGATTCGTTGATCTCCGCGCATCCCGCCGAAGCGTCGAGGCGGAACATCCTCTTACAAACGCGTGTGGCGCGGGATGAGAAATGGCGTAACTCTATTCCTTTTATCTTATTTCGATCGTATCTCCAAAAGTACTCTCTTTCTCCGCACCGAGAGCCTCTGCCGTCACGGGGGAGTACATTTCTATACGCTCCAGAAATCGGCGGTATCGGCCGAGCCGTTGTGCGTTAAAAAATGTTGCATCGGAAAATCGGATTGCCCCGCGGGTAGACGACACAATACGCTATGCATTTTCATCACGAAAGAGGAGCGCAGATTTTATTTTTTGCACTATATAGAATAGAAAGCTATTAACATTTCTGCGTACGGGACAAAAATATCAATATTTTAGTTTGATGACACCAGGCTGATGATGTCATTTACCGATCGATAGACATATGATGGGGCAAACATTTGGTATGGTAATATCCATAATTCGTCATCCTAGTTGCGTCGTGTTTACAACTTGTGTATCAACAGAATTTTTAATTAAACAGTATTTTATTCACAAAACACCACCGTGCTTACCACTCTTACAGAGACAGGAAAGAAAGTTGAGTTGCACTTAACTTTACAAACCTTTAATGAACGAATAAAACACACCCCTTCCCACCACACTAGACTTAAACTATTCAACACCGGAACATTATTTGCACACTTTAGATGATTTAGGCTTATCAGTGTCATACAGGCTATTACGCCAATTTCGTCATATTTACATCACGTATGTAAAACATATTTCGCCATGCGTTCATGTTATCACAGGTAAATCATTCTCCTTCCAGCTCAAATGATTGTGAGGGTGTTGCCAACTGTAATGTGAATTCAACACGGCAAAAATGGGGATGTTAATTTAACACCGGTGTGTTACGCAATACAGATATTAAATGTAGTGTTAAATTACAACACCTAGGTGTAATCTAAACATCAAAGAATTACTTCTACCTAGACTATGACCTTCAACCCCAACGGTGTTAAAATTAACAATGACAACATATCAGGTATCTCTATTAAGAAACACCTGGGTGTTAAATTTAACACCCAGGTGTTTGCCTTATTTATCGTGGATTTCTTGTGTAGTTTGCCCTCCATCCGTTTCTCCTGCCAATATTGTAGACCTATACCCCTTCTCGACCTCCTGCCCCCTTCCCCCAACATATTGGGACAATGTCATTCACCTTTTTTCAGTGATTTTAATACATATGGTATTTGAGTTCCCTGTACAATAAGTTTCATCTTACTCCGAAACTTAAGTGTCTCATGCTGCAGAAAACATAGAAGATGTATAATTCATCGTATACATAAAACTACATGTGAAGTACACCCAACTATGTTAAAATAACGTCGGAAATCTAACACCGGTGTAAAATTGGAGGTAAAATTCCTCTGATAATACAGCGGTGTTAAGTCTGACATCCTATATTTTGAAATTCACCTTTTGGATGGAAACTGAGCCATGTTTATGACATTCATGTCATGTAGTGTACTTATCTTGTCCTATCCTTGTCGATAAGAGTACACGTGACTTAGAATTCTAAAACAAGACTCGTCGAACATGCCAGCACATCGCCGTCCTTCGCAACCTAAAACCTCGCGGCGGTTACATTTTCCAACCTACAGCACTTTACAGAAGAAATTTATTGTAATACGGATGAACGCCCTCGCCATGTTGTGAGAAGTAGCCATTTGTGGTGTTCCGGAGATTCCACATGAATCATTCTGCAACATACGATATGACGATCGAATATCGCCAGGAGCCGTAGTTGAGTGTTACATTCGTGCCTTTATCATCATCCATCATCGATCTATGGGAGTTCTCATCCACGATGTTCTCATCTTAAAAAGTGCGCTTCAAAAATGATGAAAGGATTACCTCCCACCCGTTCTCTCTGGCAGCGAAAGAAACGAACGAAGAAAAAAAAACAAGAATAGCGTCTGATCCGAAGAGAATTCGTACGATTTGACACACATCGCTGTTTGTTATTTCATTACAAATTGGACGTGAAACTTCTCCATCACTGAAACGCATGGGATAGCAATTGAGGTGCGCCTCATTTTCCAGTATTCATTACATCGGAGTGACAAACACAACGCTCTCACCGATCATTCTATAGTACACATATCCATTCAAATCGGAGAAACTTTTGACCTGTCGTAATAAAGGACAAAACGTCACCCGATCCCACTTTACTCAAATTGCCATCCATTACTGCGCATCGCTACGAGGCAAACGTTCCTTCCCGATAGTAATCTTAATAGAAACGCCATCTGCGTTGTAATAGATTTGTCTTATTATCATCGAGAGAAGATGAAATGGTCAGTATCTTTCAGAAATAAACAATTTCGGGTCTTATTTTGGGGGCATGATGCACAGAGATCAAAGGATAGCAGCTTGAGTGATGATTCTGGTAATGAAAAGTCCTCATATCCCAATCTGAGTACGCCACGGTATGGATTCCCGGACAAATCAGAAGTAGAAGGACGTATCAGTAAAGTCTTGGAGAGATAGAAAATGCATTAACGTTTGCCCAGTTGTATAATCTAGAATTTTAAAGTAAAAAGGAGTTACAGTTTTTCATTTTGTTAAGGATCGCTGGGTTAGTTTATGTCTTCCCTTTTGTTTTCAATAATGTCAAAGACATTCATACAAGAGACAGAGACGTCAATAAGGGCTACCAAAATGTGGTGTTTGCTCACGTAGATGTAGAAGTTTGTAAATGTAGATGTAGAAGATTTATTTCCAATTTCTTTCAAATTATTTTGACACGAGGTACGTTAAGCTTTGTTTCTGTAATTAATTTGTTTTCGCTTAAAATGATGCTACATTTACATTTAAAATAGCTTAAAACGATGCTTTATTTACATTGTCGATTTAATAAAAATTTAAGATAAGATGAAAAAGCAATTACATATTGATATTTTTACAAATGCATTTATGTTTATTATGATTACTGTATACAGGGTGGCCCAGAAAGAATGCTACGAGTATGATCGCTAATTTATTCACCATTATCGGCAAAATGTCGTTAATTTTTATTTCGTTGGTTAGACCATTCTTTTTCCAATAAAATGATACCAAGATCATTGATTTTGAGTAAGGCGTTTTGATTCTATAGGGTCATTTTTCGGAGGCAATGCAATTTCCCAAATTTGCCAATTTTTCAACAGCGGCGGTCATCGGAACGCCGAGATATTCTGGCGTCTGAGCTTGCCATATCGGACAAACCGCGATGACAATGGAGACATAGCTCGCATCGTCTTCCTTATGAAAGCGAGGGCATTCCAGCCCTTTTGTCATTGTGGTTTGTCCGGTATGGCAAGCTGAGACGCCAGAATATCTCGGCGTTCCAATGACTGCCGCTGTTGAAAAATTGGCAAATTTGGGAAATTGCATTGTGTTACAGACATGACTAGCAAAGGTAACGAAAACGTTCCACACCACTCTGTTGTAGCACATTCACGCTAATCACAACAAAGGACATTTTTCACACAGCCATACAGTAATTACGTTTATTACCATTACTCGGCCAATCTTTGTACAACCCAGTCACCGGACCCGAAAACATTTAGGTCACGTGACGTATTACCATATTCAGATTTAGTTATTTGCATAGTGCATAGTCTTACTCCTAACAATTGCCTCCGAAAAATGGCCCTAGAATCAAAACGCCTGACTCAAAATCAATGATCTTGGTATCATTTTATTGGAAAAAGAATGTTCTAACCAACGAAATAAAAATTAGTGACATTTTGCTGATAATGGTGAAGAAATTATATCATACTCGTAGCATTCTGTCTGGGCCACCCTGTATAGTAACTTGTGTTCACTATGAAATTTGTATTCCAACTTAATCATGTCGTTTTGTTGTATTGATTTTTGTTACATGCTTGCAAATAATAAATAAAGTGAAATGAATTGAAATTATGAAGTTGGATGAAATGCGGCAGAAAAATAAAATAATGATTATGACGGAGACTGTTATTGTTATCATTTTGTGAGAAAGTAATGATTTTATGGTCTTGCGCAATTTTTGTTGTACTCTCTATAGTGGAGGTAGATACCTCCAGAATATAATAAGATCAAATGCTTGATCTCTTCGTATTAATGACTCAGAAAGAATGGAATAACCCAACAGGACTTGAACCTGTGACCTACTACTGTCTGGGCAACGACACAACCACTAGGCTACACTGGGTGACAACAACACTATAGGATTAACTGCATGTACATGTTAGTATACACAAATCAAACTCACAACTGTGACTCGTCACCACTATACCCTGATAAATTCGCACGACCCAAAGGTAAAGAAAGTGCCAACGTCGTAATTATAACATAAAGTAAAAGAGTGAAGAGTCTTAAAAACTCAAAAGGATTATGATTATTAAATGAAAGGGATTATTCAGAAAGGTGAAATGCGATGTAATAAATTATTTCATTTGTCTCTCTCTGTATTTTAGATCGCAACGGCTGATCTATGATTTTAACAAACATGTCAGAAAAAATGAACCAGGTTTCGAACCCGCGTCTACAGCTATCCGGGCTGCGACAATACCACCAGGCCATAACTGGTTAACGGCATTGACACGACAACCGACATTGTTATGACATTGTCTGACATTGTTATGTTAAATAGTCCAAGGCGGACATTCACCTCTCTGAATAATCCCTTTCATTTAATAATAATAATAAAAGTGTCCGCCTTGGACTATTTGTTCCTCGGTTGTCGTGTCAATGCCGTTAACCAGTTATGGCCTGGTGGTATTGTCGCAGCCCGGATAGCTGTAGACGCGGGTTCGAAACCTGGTTCATTTTTTCTGACATGTTTGTTAAAATCATAGATCAGCAGTTGCGATCTAACATACAGAGAGAGAGAGACAAATGAAATAATTTATTACATCGATTATGATTTTTACAAGTTGCAAAAGTTTGAATATTCATATTTTACACCCAAAGTATTTTTCTTTCTATGTTTATGTTTCATAAGATGTGCGACTTTATCAGGTATTTTGGTGACAGGTTACATCTGAGCTTATCAAATTTCATACGTCAATAAGTATGTAAACCAATGGTATGATTGTTTTTACGGTATGTATATTGATTAATTCATTATTTTTGGAAAAAGGTGCACTAAAAGTGCAATGTTAAAGACATTTCTCGAAAAAGGAATACTCTGGTATGTTACGACTCTATAGAACAAAGATACGATGACAACACAAAATACATTCTCTGTAAAGAAGATACAGCAAGCATAAAGATCCTCGAATGTGGATGATATGCAAGCGGGAACAAAAATAACCTATTTCGAACAAACTGGGCGATTACATTTCACGTAAAACAAACAACGTGGTTAAGGGACGCGCGCCATGTAGGGATCGAATGTTTCATCCCATGGTCCAAGTAATCATGCACCCTGTCGTATTGGATAACCATGGGACACTTAGAAAATGGATCAACAAGCTCTGAGAGAAAATAACTTTGCGACGATGAGTGTCGGTAGCTGTCTGTAAATATTTATGTTCAACATAATACAGATAAACAGTGGTTTGGGAGCGATGTTCACGGATAACACACGTATTCATTTCTAGGTATTGGAATACAGAGTCATGTATACTCGCTTAACGTGAAACGATGTACTAAACCTTTAACATGTTATTGCCATTTTTATAATTACTGTTATTATTATTATTATTGTTATTATTATTATTATTATTATTATTATTATTATTATTATTATTATTATTATTATGATGATGATGATGATGATGATGATGATGATTATTATCATCATTATTATTGATGATGTAATTATTATCGTTATTATTATTATTGCTATTATTAATATTATTATTAACACTATTATTTTTATTATTATTACTTCTCTTATTATTGTTGTTGTGGTCATTATGTTATAACTATTATTGTTTTGATTTGATTTGATTTTTTAAACTCAACTTTGTAATGGGTAAATGGCTTACATGTATCCATTTATGGTCAGAATGGCTCGTCATCCAAATGTTGTTACTCTGATACCTTTTCACATCCCACCCCACCCCCCCCCAAATACTTTTTTAAACAGACAAATTTGACCCGAATATTGTTGAGATGTGATCCATATCTCTGTCAAATGTGACCCCATTTCTGGAAATGACCAAAAATGAACTTTTCCGAGTCGGTCAGTCCCCAGGTATGCCTGTTTGCTCGCTGTCTTTGACGAGAGTATAGTTAACTCCTAATAAGCCAAATGAACCTTGCTAATCTCAGGACCTTCACGGATTGCCACCCTAATGAAGAAAGGTGGGTATTACTTAGAATTCTGAGAGTGACCACAAGTTATCAGAAAACTCTGAAATGACCTGGCACTGGGCTACCGGAGGTATCGCGTGTCCGTTTCCATAATGGATAACCGAACAATAATAAATCAACGTTTAAACGGGATATTCCCCAGTGATATGAATCTTTCACAAACACGCTAATAAATATCCCATCCAATTTGTTTTTCCAAAATTGCCAAAACTCTGGTACGGCTCTTCCTCACATCGGGTTTTTGGCCATACGACATTTTTTGAACGACCAGCTGAGACAAGTTTTGTAATATTTGCGTGATAGAATGGTCATTGTAGGCTTTGGCAAAACTGATTAGCATGATAGTCATGATGAGTCCTGATTGATCTATAAGTACCTTTGTATGCATACGAGAGGTAAACATAACTTTCAGATGCTTTCCACCCCTTTATTTGATTATTGAGACAAATCCAATAAAAGCAGTCCACAAAAAATCGACTTTATGTCATGTTGTCATCACTGTTTGACGTGTAATTGACTTTTATTTACTACACTCTCATCATACATTTACGTTAAAAGCAGACCGTGCCAGTTGTTTGTTTTAACGCAAATTAATCGTTGGCCCACCATGTCCAACTTTGGTCATAATGTACAGTTACACTAGACAATCGTAAAAATCACCTTTCCCTTTAATTCTAGTTCTACACGATTAGAAAAAGCACAGCTTACGTAGTAATTACCATTGTTTATATCACTATCACATGCATAGGCTGGGGGGTTTTCAGCATAGTATTGAGAGAAGACGATCATCTACGTCTTTATATTGCCACAATGTGGTTTACAAGGCTACATTTCTAATGGTTAGAGCTAATCCCAATCCTAGCTCTATCCAAAAATTTCAATTTGTACTAGGTGTTAAAAATAAGATTTGTCAATTTTAGTATTTAATAACACAAAATATACACCAGATTATACTGGTATTGACTATAGTTGCAGTTGAATAGTGAACATTTATGGTAGAAGTAGTTTGAATAAGATATCTATATTCAGTTTTATGTAATTCATGCTTATTTAAAAGTTAGGGTTCAGATTTTGCTCAATATCCAGTCCCTGTACAAAATTGAAACTGTACAGAAATCAAATGGTGTGTGTGAGAGTGTGTGTTCAGTCCCACACAATAGAAATAGACAATGGCTGCCAGAGACGGCACATTGGAAACTTTGGTATGCCAGTCTCTCATTGACTACGTCCAATATATAGATAAATGCTTTATTAATATTCATAAGTAGTCTGGCGACTGCTAGACTCTATTCACTATCCACAGCCATTGTCTATTTCTATGTGTGGGGACTAGACACACACTCTCACAAACCCCATTCGATTTCTGTACAGTTTCAATTTGTACAGGGGGTGATATTGAGCAAAATCTGAAACCTAACTTTTTAAATAAGCATGAATAAAACTGATTATTGATACCTTATTCAAACCACCTCCACCATAAATGTCCTATTCAACTGCAACTATACTCAATACCAGTCTAATCTGGTGTATAGTTTTTGTGCTATTAAATACCAAAATTGACAAATCTTATTTTTAACTCCTAGTAGATCACGTGATATATGGAATACACCCTCTGTGCATCTACGAAAAATAAGGTTTGCAAAGGTTTGTCGCAATATCAGCACCAATCTTGGCGTTTATCAGACCAACATTTTGACGTAAGAAGGGTTCATACGAGCATCAGACTGTATCCGAAACAGTGTTGACAAGAACCTTTTGTTGGTCCAAAAGGTGTTCATTTGCACCCAAAAATGGTTTGCTGAAATGGTTCTTGTCTTAAAGATTGCATCATTGATTTGCACGTCAAAAAACATCTAAATGAATGAAATCAGCTGAAATCATATCCAATGTGAAGATTAATATAAATAAACACCTCTCATAGAGACTTGGGGTAAAAATTGAGTTTTGGTGAAAATCTAGACGGTTAAACTTCATCTTTTTCAATGACTCTGAAGTCTTTTCATTAAAAATCTGTGACGTCGACATGCACGGGCCTTCCAAAATTGTCCGATCAGCCGTTAGCCGAAGGTCACGCGGAGGTTAGCCGTTTAACCAATCAGTGCGCTCCGCTGGTCTTGCGACGGTACACATAACCGCGATTCGCAATTTGAGCACAATTTAAACTCACGAAAGAACAACATTCTGGTAACATGTCGTTATCAGGTTTTTATGCCCCCGCCGACGAGTCTCGAGGGGCATTAAGCGTTGCCCCTGTCCGTCCGTCCTTCCGTCGTCCCCTAATTGGTTTCCGCACGATAACTTGAAAAATATTTGATAGATTAAAAAAATTTTTGGTGTGAAGGTAGATCATACTAAAATACAGCTCAAGTTCGAATTCGGAGTCCGCAGGTCAAAGGTCAAAGGTCACAGTTCATTAATATGCGAATTGGGTTGTCGCAAAAATAACTTGAAAATATTTGACGGATTTTAAAAATTTTTGGTGTGTAGGTAGATCATACTAAAATACAGGTCAAGTTCGAATTCGATCCACAGGTCAAAGGTCCAAAGGTCACGGCTCATTGATATACTCGACATTGTTTCCGCACCAAATACTTGAAACATTTTGGGAGGCGGATTTTAAAATTTTGGTGTGAAGGTAGATCATACTAAAATAACTCAAGTTCGAATTGGAGTCGCATGTCAAAGGCAAAGGTCACAGCTCATTATATCTGGCGAATTGGTTTCCGCACAATAACTTGAAAAATATTTACGATTTTAAACCAATTTTTGGTGTGGTAGGTAGATCATACTAAAAATAGCAGGTCAAGTTTAAATTCGGAGTCCGCAGGTCAAGAGGTCAAAGGTCACAGGGCTCATTATATATGCGAATTGGTTTGCGCGCACAATAAACTGAAAATAATTGACGGTATTTAAAAGTTTTTGGTGTGTAAGGTAGATTCTACTAAAATACAGCTCAAGTTCGAATTCGGAGTCCGCAGGTCAAGGTGTCAAAGGTCACAGCCTCATTATATATTGCGAATGGGTTTCCGCACAATAACTTGAAAAAAAGTATTTGACGGATTTTAAAATTTTTCTGGTGTGTTAGGTAGATCAGTACTTAAATACAGGTCGAGTGCGAAATT
>JZLH01S0599912.1:0-12032 GCA_001188425.1 Eucidaris tribuloides
ATGTGGCGATATTCCAACTCTATCAAATGAAAAGGTGCCATAATGACTGAAGATAAAAGATTACATACTAATTCTCATAAATCAAGATGATGGCCAAATGTCAAAAGCTGTTATTCATATTTGTATTTAAAAGAAGCATTTTCTGTCTTTTGTTTGGTTTAAACGAGGATGATAGACATGTAGCTTGTTATGTCAGCAAATTTACAAATTCTGCTAGTCTGTATTCACAGGTGATGTATGCTGCTTTACCATGTGTCTATCTCGTAGCAACTGTCAAAGTTTAAATGGAAGTTATTGTACCATACTGTATTGAATGCAGCAGTTAGGGCTGCAAGTACGGCTCCATCATTTCTATAAGGTCGAATCAATGTTCTATGTGAAAAGGTCACTTGACCCTGTCGTTGATGCTCTGTTGAAACCATCCCGTTCATGCAGGGGCGTACCTAGACCTTTTTGAGTGGGGGGGTGTAAAAGCCTAATTACCGACAATTTTTTCCGCAAATTACCGACGGCAAACGTCTATACATTACAACCGTATAAAGCTCTGGGCATGTTCAATTGTGTATCCTAATCAATTTTTACTGCACCCCTCTTACACCTTGTTAACAATTTCATTCTCCATTTGAAATAAGCACATAAATCTTGTATTTTTGCTGGAGTGCAAAAAGGTGTGGCGATTGTTGATCGATAATGAATTGGGGAGGGTCTGGGAGGGGGTTCCCCTCCCAGGGTGAGAAAATTTGATATTTTTGCCTTGAAAAGGTGTGTTTCAGCGGTCATTTATCAATTTTTCAATTTTGTCAATAATTGACCTTTTTTTGTCTCTTTGCGTTTGTACAAAAGTTTTGGCAATTGTTGATATGGCGTTAAATTGGGGAGGGTCTGGGAGGGGGGTCCCCGTCCCAGGGAGAGAAAATTCTACATTTTACCTTGAAAATGTGCGTTTTCAGCGGCTATTTTTTTCGTATGAAGGTGATACATCTATTGGAATTTCCTTTGGGCCAGAGGGTTTGTTTGCGAATGGTTGTTTTGTGGTGACAAATTGGGAGGGTCTGGGCATGCCGGGCCTTTCCCTCCCAGGGTGTTCGAAAATTGACATTTTGTGCCTTTATTAAAGGTGTGTTTCAGCGTTCCCACTTATTTCATGAAGGAATGCATGATGCTCTCTTTGTCTTAGCAAATAGGTGTGGCAATTGTTGAATTATTTTGGGAGGCGTCTCGGAGCGGGTGTTGCGATACTTAGGCATTGAGTATAAACAGATGTTAAATCATTTATCATGAACAGTGAATTTGTTTATGCGCGCAGGAAGCCAAACGAATCGGATGCTCGAGCGATCCACTAACTAGCATGCCAAGTTTCATAGCGTCACGGAACGCTTGTCTTTCATGGGGGTATATAAATGTTATTTTCTCTCTATATGTATCGCAAAAGTCTGTGATTTCCAGGTGAATTTCTAGATGGCAGGGAGGCAAACCTATAGGGCCTTTTATTATTAGACGCATTCTATTTAATAGTTCTGGGGGAGCTTGAAGCTTTCATTCTCCTTTGAAATCTATACACAGCAGGTCATTATGTTGACAAACATTGCTTTTTCTGAAGCCTTCTTTCAGTGCCGGATGTGATTCATTTGTTCCAATTGGTTTTCGTTTTTCATTTTCTTAGTATTCAAGTTTAACATTTCCCCTTCTTTTATTTATGCCTACCATTTATGGACTGACAATTTTAGTAGTGGCGCTAAAAGGATAAGTTTATTAAGTATGATGTTTAATTCTGCAGAGCGAGCGGAGCGAGCGAGTTTGAAATTTTCGCATTTTTACATTAAGAATTCAATTTATTGCGTATGATTTTTGTTGGTTATTGGGACATTTTTGTTGACACAAGATGACATCGTGCGTTCTCTGTTCTATTAGACTGACGCACAAGACGCTTATGATAATACATTACCGACAAAGCTATATTACCGACAAATCACCGTCAACAAAACTCCTTGGTCGTTATCGCCGAGCGATCCCATGAGCGACGCGAGTTCGAAAAATTTGCTGTTTTACACTTCAAAAAGTACCTTTCTTGCTTTTTTTGTTCGGTACTTGAGACATTTTGTGCGGGTAAAAGTATGACCGTCGTTCTCTTTCGACGACATGACGTTTATTATAAAACTGATTGGACAAATCACGGCAAAGCACCGTTTTTCAACAAAATCTTTGGCGTTATTTGCGAGCGCAGCAGACCGGTAGCCGGTTGAAAAAATCTTTGCCGTTTTTTTACATTCAAAAACTGCCATTCTTGGCTTATCTCTCTCTCTCTCGGTACTGAGACATTCTTGTCGGCTACAGAACGATGACGTTTTTCTGAATTTACTGACGACGTGGACGTTATGATAATATGACTTACAAATTACCGCCAAATGCACCGTCAACCAAATCTTTTGGTCGTTTATGGAGCGACGTTTGAAAAAATTTGCGTATTTAGGCTTCAAGAAAGTGCCATTTCTTGGGCTTTATTTTCATCGGTACTTGAGACCATTTCTGTCGGCTACAAAATGTCTTTATATGCTACCGGACAAAACTCGGAAAGGAATATGCATTATTGGAGGGCAATTGTCCCCTCTGCCCTCCCCCTTTGGCTACGCTGTGATTTTTTCTTCTCTTCTGCCCTTTCTTCCTTTTCTTCTTTTCATTTTCATTGTTTTTCCTTTCCTCTCTTTTTTCCTTTCTTTCCTCCTCTTCTCCTTTTCTTTTCTTTTTCTTCCTCTCCTTTTCGCTTTTCCCTTTTTCTTCCTCTTACCTTTCCTTTCTTCCATCTTTTCCCTTTCTTTTTCTCTTTTTTCCTCCTTCTTCTTTTTTTCTCACGCCCTTTTTCTCATTTTTTTCCGCGACGGCATCGCAGATTTACCGAACATATGCCAGATCAGTGGGGGTGTCACAACCCCCCCCCCCACACCCCCCCCGGTAGGTACGGCCCTGCGTTCATGACGCAGCTGGATGTCAAAGATAAAATCTACCCATTTGAAAATCAGTTACTTTATATACGGTAGATATCACAGAGACAGGCCTGAGCTCCCTGTGTCATTCTATCGTTGATTTTAGAGCTATGACAATCATGGTGAAATTCTGCATACACCAAGTACATTAAGATGAGCTCCATTACAGAAGCAGGCATAGCCAGGGGGTTTAATTATTAGAATGAACAAAATTATCCTCTGTCTTTGATGTCCAAAATTTTTCTTTCCAGAGCTCAACTTATGATTAGCAAATTGCCTTTAATCGAGATGCGATGGAGTTTGAACTTACTGATATCTTTTATTCGTGGCCAATGTTTTACCAGTATAGGGCAAACGATGGATTACTTTACACTTTGAGTGGACTGAATGAAATTGATTGATTTGAAAGTCTTGAACCAGCCCAAGGCATTGACGGCCAGGATGTCATAATGTTGTTGGTTTGTATATTCATAAGCATAAGGTTGGGAAAATGTTCATTAATTGTGGCTTGTTGGAGCTTTTCCTTACACTGGAACGTCCTGCAATATCCAGTGTGTCGTTGAAACCTGGTTGTCATACCACCAATGATGTGATCAAGTCCCTTGGATTCGATAGTTAATATTTCAGGTAATTTACAGTTTTTATGTAACAGGCATCAACATTCATAGTTGTCGGGTAAGGACAATCAAAGGCTTCCTACAAAGGCATTATCATCAGGGGATGAATTATGATGCAGAAGAAACATTAACCACACTCACAAAAAGAGTCTACATGCAGCAATTACAAACTGACAGTGAATAAAGAGCCTGTATGTGTCCTCGATTCCCTATCAATTTGGCCAGAAATACCAACTACCAATTATATACTAATTACTAATTAGTAATTAGTACAATCTAATTAGTAATTAGATTGTAATTAGTAATTAGTAATTAGTAATTAGTATGCCCAATAATCTGCAGTACCAAAAGCTTGCTTTGGAGAATGGGGAGTACTGGAGGTCTTCAACACCTTTTCAATGATGTGTGCGAGAGAGATAAAGAAGCTGTAAGCATAAACATCAGCAGGTAGGATGAGATTGCAGTGAAAGGACCACAATCACTGGAAACTTGACCTTATAATGGCCTTTGCAGAGGAGAAGCAAAATTGCAAGTCGAAACTAAAGAGCAGCGTCTACACGCCGCAGGTGGGGCAAGGAAGCTCCACTCACAGACAGCATTTTCAAGTGAGGAATGCATTCTCTACAGCCGAAGTAGGCGCTGCCTCAGAATACCAACTTGACCAGTCTTTCCAGATGCAGATATCACGACAAATGGATGCAATGATACATTTTCCATTGTAAATATATACAGTCATGGTGGATTCTATAGGAAAGAAGGGCAGCCTCAGCATGCCTCGTATACTGTAGAAATTGAAAATTTACACTTGACAGTAGGCTTATCTGTTTACAAGTTGCATTTGTGCCAATGAAAGGCTGTAAGACGATCGTACACAATTGTTATTGCATACATTATTACTGTTGACGGTTATTGGCAGTGATAAAAGGTTTGTTCCAACAAACTGGAATGCTAAAACAAACCGGTAAATGTATTACAATACAATCTGGCAATGACTTCACAAGAACCAGCTCATCATTTCCGGACCACATTCTGTGGTCATAAACCATTGATCATTATAAATTTATATACTATTTGTTTTTCTGATGAGGATGTGCAGCTGGAATTTTAATATTTTCTTGATAATCATGGTTCCAAAAGGAGAACTTGTCTCCTATCAGGAGCTTTAAAAAATTACTGAATTTTTTTTAAAGTAATCATTGATTTAATGAAATTAAAATAATTCATATAGAAATATTAATTCTTATCTCAGGATTTCAAAAATGATAAAAATGGAACGATTTCCGTGTAATGTTTAAGGGTAGCATACAATACAGTACATCCATACATACCTTCCCTGGGATGATCAAACTGTTACTGAAACTGACTTAGGATTCTTAAAATTACGAATTTCTTGAAAATACACCCAACAACAAGTATAGAGCGTTACACCATTCTACACTTACTGGTGACTCGTGGTGAGAATATAATCATAGCATCTTAACATAAGCTAGATTCTGATACTGTCGTTGTCGTTGCTAACTCACAAATGTGTATTACAGCTTTTGCATTTGGCCGCTATCTTGGATAAATTGCAAAATGTCATATGTGACCATGCAACCTTACCAGACTTTTCTCAGTTTCTCAGATGGCTGTTTACATATAATTCCAAAGACATTTTCTATTTGTGAAAAAATTGGCTTCTGTCCATAACAAAAGAAATTATTTTAGTGGCTATTTTGTTTTTGCTACGAATTTCAAATTGGCCAATCCTGACAAAGTACCATGTTGAAAATTTCAGCCTCATTTTAGATTATACAACTCTATCAGATTTAAGTATATACACCTTAAGTTTTTTTTTTGTTACCACAAAAAATTAACTCTATTCATTTATCTTTATAATTATGAGGTATTTTTTGTATTTTTGGCGGCCATTTTTTTTCTGCATACTTCAAATTGCTCTAGGTTAACAGAGTGTCATTCGAACTGATAGTCATGGAAATCATTAACATGACTGAGATTGTGTGTTGAGGCTACCTGAGCCTGACATCACAGACTTCGGGTGCTCATCCGGTCACAGTGCGTCTATTGAGAAGAAGGAACAGTCACAGGATCTGGAACTGAGACTAACAGACTTTTTTTTTAAACATGCGTTATTATACCATTTGTAATTACACAACACTATCAGTCTTGTCTAAGGTATTGGACTTTTTAAAAATGCACAACTGGTAGTTACTAAACAAAAAAATTGACTTTTGATTTTCTGGACAAAATCAGTCATTTTGGTGGCCATTTTGTTTTTCCTGCATACCTCTAATTACTCAAGACTGACAGAGTGTCAGTCATGAGATCGTTTAAATAAATGGCCATAGGAATCCTAAACATAACTAAGACTGTGTGTTGAGGCTACATGGGCTTGACATCACAGGCCTCTGATACTCACCCGTCCGCAGTGCGTCTACCTACAGATGAAGGAAAAGTCGCAGGGTCTGGAAATGAGACTAACATGGTGTTTTCTTGGAAACATGCATTTTAACATGCCATCTGTGATGATACAAAACTATTAGACTTGTCTCAGGTAAGAAACTTCTAAAAATTAATACAACTAATAGTCCATTACTGAAACAAACACTTGACTTTTAATTTTTCTATTGAAAATAAGGCATTTTGGCGGCCATTTTGTTTTTTCAGTATATCTCAAATTGCCCAAGGCTGACAGAGTGTCAGTTTTCAGATTGTTCAAGTCGATGGTCTCAGGAATCATAATCTGCAAAGAAGAAAACTATAGACCCTAAAACAAGGTCCAGCCCAAAATCTGGATTTGGCTGCCGGACTAGAGGCTCACTGTTTGCATTTATCATGTACGCATTGAACAAAGGCTAAATGTTTCGCCTTCTAGATGACGTCAGTATTGAAGGGAAGTGCGAGTGCATTTAACTATCCTCACCCGCAGTTGTGAGGGTAGGCACTATTCGAGCAATAACGGAAGTTGACCGGACATTAATATTCATGAGTACACCAAGCTGTGACGTTTCACTACGTCATGTGCGCGCTACCCGTACGCGGCATGCATGTACCAGTCCCTCCCACCTCCAGCTCCCTGGATAAACTACATGTACGTTCACGCGCGGTATTTTGCATCATTTAATGTTCATTGTACGATATTCAGACATCGACTCAGTTTTTTAGTGAAATCGTCGTCATTACAGTGGGCGCCCGCGTGTTGATAAATCCGCATGGGTCCACGTAGAATAACTTGCCATTCTTGGCATGTTGTACGCGACGAACACGTGTGTCCACGTAGGGTCAACAGGGTCAAACGTTACTGCTATATTGTTATTCTAGTGTGGACCCCGTGTGTTGTAACTGTTAATGTATCTCTATGTGGAACCCCTTGTGTTATTCTATGTGGACCCGTGTTGGTGACGCAATGCTGTTGTAAGCTGTTATTCTATATGGACCCTTGGGTTGTACTCTATGTGGACCGTGTTATTCTATGTGGACCCTTTGTTATCTACTGTGACCTTGTGTTATTCTATGTGGACCCCGTGTTATTCTACTGTGGACCCCCGTGTTTATTCCTATGTGGCCTTGCGTAGCCAAAAGGGGGGGGGCAGGGGGGCATTGCCCCCCCCCCTAATAATGCTTTTTCGGCATTTTGTTGGTAACGAAGGACTCCGTCGTAGCATGCGGACCGACAAAAATAATCTTTATACGAGAAATATCTTATAACCGACAAAAATACTTGAAAGGCAATTAAAGTTTTCAATGTAAAATCATATTTTTTTTTTTCAAGCTGCTCGGCTCCGCTCGCTAGCATAAGTGATTTCTTCATGTCAGGTGTTTTTCGGTAACCAGGGAAACCGCTTTGACATGAATACTATGATTGGTCGTTGCGTATAGTATCAGTCAACTGAGTCAGCTACACGCCAACGTTCTAAATCAACCGACCCGAACATCACTGTTGTCGACAAAACGTTTCGCAGGCCTACATACACAATTCCTCAAATTTTGGCGGCGCATTTCGCGCGAAACATACACAGTTTCAATTTCGGGGCTCTTCGGTGGTAAACATACGCAGTTTTAAAATTTTCACTGTTCGTTTTGCCACGCAACCATACACAATTCTCAATTTTTCGGGCCGCGCTTCGCGCCAAAACATACAATAATTCTAACATTTTTCGGCGCGCTTCGCGCGCAATACAATCCATTTTTTTATTTTTTCCATCACCATTCGTTCAAAAAAAATACCTACCAAAAAGGCTAGATGCGCTGTGTATTAGATTATTCATCTCATCGTAAGAATTTTAACTGTTATAATTACACAACAAATGAATATTGTCGGTACGTCGGGAGTTTTTGTCGGTACATTCGGGTGCCTTGCCCCCATTGGCAAAAAGCTGGCTACGCTAGATGTGTGACGCCCATTGTTATCTTATGTGGAGCCCTTTGTGTTATTATGTGGACCCCTTTGTTATTCTATGTGGACCCCCCGGTGTGTGGACCCCATGTGTTGTAACTGTTACCCGGACTGTTATTCTACATGGACCCCGTTGTTGTTAATCTATGTGGACCGCCGTGTTATTCTATGTGGACCCCCTTGTGTTATTCTATGTGGACCCCATGTGTTATATTATGTCGGACGCCCGATTGTGTTATTTTGATGTGACCCCTTGTGTTATTCTATGTGGACCCCGTGTTGTGGACTCGCATGTGTTGTAACTGTTATTCTACATGGACCCGCTTGTGTTATTCTATGTGGACCCGTGTTATTCTATGTGGACGCCTTGTGTTATTCTATGTGGACCCCTTGTGGTTATTCTATGTGGACCCGTGTTATTCTATGTGGACCCCGTTTTAATTCTATGTGGAACCCTTTGTGTTTATTTTATGTGGACCCCTTGTGTTATTATTCTATTGGACCCGGTGTTTATTTTACGTAGACCCCTTGTGTTATTCTTTCGGACCCCGTGTGTTATTCTATGTGACACCCACGTTATCTACTGTGGACCCCGTGTGTTATTCCATGTGACCCTTGTGTTATTCTATGTGGACCGTGTGTGTTATTCTATGTGGACAAGTTGTGTTATCTTAGTATTGACTACACAAGGGGTCCACATAGAATCACACAGCGGGTCCTACACAAATAACCCGGGGTTCACTTATAACCACGGGGTCCCATAGAATAATTAAAGGTATACACAGCAGTCACATAGAATAACTTATGTAATGTGACTCGTGTGTTTGAACTGTTATTTTACGTGGACCGCATGCGTTACTCTACAGTGTACCGTGGACGCTGTCAATCAACGTGCACCGATTTATAAAATACCGATTTACTATTTTATTTTAAAATGCAAATCCATCATTTGCATCACTTAGTGAACAACAAATTATAAAACGACTAGCCCGCTGAGACGAGAGATCGTCACAAACAGCGAAATCAAGAAAACACTGACCAACTCACTTGTACCTTTCGAACCACAAAGAACTATCAGCAACATGCACTGGCATAATCCAATTAAGACCCGCGCTTTAGCTTGCTTGACGGTACGCGTATTGACAGTGCGATGCGTATACTCGCTATATGAATATTCATGTATCTTGACAAATGAATATTAATGACCAAGCCTGCCACTCGTAGGGGAAATCGCCTACCGTAGGGGATTTTGAACGTGCGTAGGGGGTAGGGGATACCTACGGGAAAATGACCTCCGGTAGGGGAAACGGGGTAGGCGGATTTGTGATTTGTAGGGATGTAGGGGTTTTTGGCAATTTTCAGAAATATTCGTTATTTTTCCAAGGAAATCGATTATTTTCGGCGCCACTTTGTCCTTCTCCGCCGAAGAAATTGTGATCAATATTTTGCATTTCAAAGGAATTTTTTAGGGAAAAACATACCTCGTAGGGAAAAAGTCGATTTTGTAGAGAAAACATAGGTTCGTATGGGAAAATATGATTGATTAGGCGGTAAGGGGAAAAGTGGTGTCCGTAGGGGAAATACGCATCGGCGTAAGGGGGAAATCAAAATTTTGAGTGGCAGGCCGTGCTAATTGACGGCGGTTACACTTCCGTTATTCTATGTGGATCGAATAGTGCCTACCAGTTGTGAGCCACCGACTGTCGCCGCGTGGCTTGTTTTGGCGCCCCGAACAGGATTGCTTGAAGTATGTTTACAGACAGAGATAGTGAGTAATGTCAATACGATAATGCTGAAAAATGCTATGACTTTATCTACGATAAAAGAAACGCCGACCTGTTTATTGTAGCATCTGGCAGAAAAAAAAAAAAAAGAAAAAAAAAAAAAAAAAAAAAAAAAAAAGACACACACACCACTGACTAGTTTTGTACATATGGGACTGGAGATGATTGGCTTGCTTACTAGCGGTAGTAGCACGTACGGGTCCCTGAATGGTCAATAATCTCGATAATGCGATGCGAGGTTTCCGTATTAAGATAATGAAGACGCAGTCAATATCCACACCTACTGAAGTGGTGAAGTATGTGGTCCTAAGAGCTATAGCCAAACAGCAAGCCTAACATCCTTGACAATGCCCCGCCAAGAAACATATTTGCCTGCCAAACAGCAAGCCAAACCACTAAGTTAAAGCCTCCATTTTTCCGCGATCCGTAAAACGGAGAAAAATCGCGGAAATAGGAAGTGTAATGCAGAAAATGGGAAATCATGAAATGTTGAAGAAATAACCTTAAAATTGTCAATGAAATTACAAATCAAACAAATATTATAATCTCTAAAATCATTCTTTAACAAAATGAAACCATCACCAAGGCATTAACTGTTAGAGTAACTATAATGTCACTAGCAAACCCCTCTGCAGCCCCCTCTGCCGGTAGTTTTACACTACCCTGACAAAGGTTGTTTCATTTCACCAAGGCTGAGTTGTAATCATGCAAGTACGTGGTGTTTATATATGCTGATTTCGAGTAACGCGGAAAATGGAAAATCTGAAAAACGGAATTTTGATTTTGTAAAACGGAAAAATGGAGGCCTTAACCTAAGTCCTAACGTTACTACTATGTGGTCCAGGATATGAGCCAAACAGCAGATTTGATTTTTTAATTGTTTAATCGGTCAAACATCTTTTCCTACAATGCAAAGCAACAATAAATTTCTTAAAACACAATGTTACAAACTTTCATGGAGGACTAATTAATCTAATTAGAACTAATGATTTTTAAAAACATATTTATGACCGAAGGGGACTAAAATTATAAGGCCTCCATTTTTCTGTTTTTCCTTGATTTTCTGCGTTACTAAAAAAAACATATATTACCTAATGCTTGGATGGGTACAACTCGACCTCATGGAACAGCTGTAATCATGGTACATGTAGTAAAAAAGATGGCTGGCAGAGGGGTCTGCAGAGGGGTTTGCTAGGGTCATTCACATCACATCTGGTACGGAAGTAGAGGTTTTGGTCCTGTTAGTTTTCCGGTCTGAACTTGAAGTAAATCGAACAGTGATTTAACATTGAACTGTTTGTAGAACGTGCGTTGAGGAGCAGAGGTTTTAAATTTTCCCCCCTCCAGTGTTTATCCAGAAGGTAGGCCTACTAACTGATTTTAGCATCGACGACATAATGTAAGCAGGCAAACTGTTCCAACCTGAGATTACTCTCTGGCTGACAAATTTTCTGCACAATTCTAATCGTCATTAAAGTTACTCGACCTAATGCTTTGTAATGGTATTATTTAGTTACAAAATGTTTTTAGACATTTTAATGGGGTTTTTAGCTCACCTGAGCCAAAGGCTCAAGTGAGCTATTGTGATCGCTTTTTGTCCGTCGTGCGTCGTGCGTAAACTTTTACACATTTTCAGCTTCTTCTTCCAAATGCATGATAGGATTTGGCCCAAACTTGGCAGGAATGATCCTTAGGGGGTAGGGATTGAAGGGTCCTCAACTGGTCCACCTGGCCCCCCGGGGGGCCCGGGGGCAGGGCCCTAAAGGGCCAAAAGTGGTAGTTTTCAAACATCTTCTCTAGATCCAAAAATAGTTTAGTTAAGCCACTTTGTGTGTAGATACCTCTATATGTGCTGTATTAATGTTCCTCATGACAATACCCAGGGTGGCCCTGTTTGGCCCCCAAGGGGGGCAAAAGTTTGGGGTAGAGCCCTATGGGTATAATTCACATTCACATCAGTGGATTTTGACCAAACTTGGTGGGAATGATCCCCAGGGGGAGTGGAAAGAGGGTTCCTGGAATGGTACACCAGGCCTCCCTGGGGGCCCATGGGGCAGGGCCCATAGGGCCCAAACTAGGTAACTTTCAAACCACCAGCCCATTTGTAACCAAACTTGGGTGGTAGATGCGTAACAGGGACCTCAATGTTATTTGGGGGTCAAAGGTCACATATGTAGGTCGAAGGTCAAATGAAGTCAAGTTTCTTCTTTGCTTGGTATTGGCCTTCTTCTCTAGATCCAGAAATAGTTTAGTT
>JZLH01S0599912.1:12057-24014 GCA_001188425.1 Eucidaris tribuloides
GGAGAGGAGATTGTAAATATTAGCTTCAAGAATTTTTTTTAATTTTTTTAAATTATAGAAATAAGGCCCTTACAATATGAAAGAGTTTTCAGTCTTTTCAGAGGCACGAAATATTAGCCAATAAACAAATGATAGTTTGGGGAAACATATTTTTATTTGAGCCAATGTACATGTACCAAAGTTACATATACAGTGTTACTCTTCGTTATAAAGAACACTGATATAGAAAAATTTCATTATATAATGAAGTAAATGCTCTGGTCCCCATCTTGCGATTTCCTTGTATTTTGTATTTTGCAACCCTGGTATAAAGATAACTTTGTTATAGAAGAAACAAATTTCATAGGTCCGCAAGGACTTCTCTATATCGAGAGTGCACGGTAGCTAGTATATTCGGATACGGTGTATCACTGGCCTTTGCCCTCAGATGATAATCCAAAACCTTTCAAGAGAAAGAAACGTCATTAATATATTGCATAGTGGCATTAAATTTATTAAAATATTTTTCATACATTTATCAAAATCATACATGAAATGGGTCATCCTGAAAAATGTCCAGCAGATTTTTATAAACTAAACTTTTTTTTTTGAAATTAGATGCTACATGTAACTGAAATAATACAAGCAAAATTAAGGGGCAAAGTAGTAGGATCCACATATACTCTTGCACATCAATATGACAATACCTATGTCATCTATTAACTGCAGGTGTATTCCATTCCAGCATAAACCCGTCCAGTAAACAATACTTCCAGCGAAGAAAGACCAGGAATTGTTGGGGACAGTTTCAGTACCATGCATGTCGTTTCAAAAACAAGATTGCTCCACATAATCAATGTCCACAGCGTAGTTTAACTTCCCAATTGTTTGTGTTTAATGAAATGTTTAATTCTGTAATGAACAACAGACATATGACAATGAAAAATGAAAGAAAATCTGATACGTAGTAATCAAGAAAATTATCATCAAATTTGACAATTTTGGGGTTAAAAAGGAAGGCACAATGAAAGCAAACAACGTGACTCAGCAGGGCAAATCTTTCTTATATGAAAAATTTTCCTTCAGTTTTCATTTGACCTTTAACGCCTATTTTAAGCTGAATTCAGACCAAGGTTTTACGGGGGGGGGGCGGGGTCAATTCAGCTCCGCCCCCCCCCAGACTCGGCCGCACGATCATAGCGATCGCCAGTAAAAAATTGTACGTGGCGCATGAACGCCGGATGGTAAACTACATCAACTGTATAGAACAATTTTTCAAAAAAAAAAAAAATTTCTATACATATTTTAAGTAATAATTACGGCAAAAATAAGCATGTTATGAAATCATGGATTCACTATAACTCACTTACAATTAAGCTAGTAGAAATCAACTAATTTTTGGTGAAATATCATTCTGACATTTCTCACAGATTGTCCTGCAAAAAAAATTGCCGAATTGAATTAATTTCTTATGTATTATTATGTTTTGTGAATTTCTTGTTTTTTCGACGCTTTTGTTTTCATTGTTTTTTTCGATGAATTTGTTGGGGAACACTTTTGCAATCATAAACAGCACAAAATAAATCATAATTCAACCAGTAAAAGCAAAAATAATCCATACATTTATATTTTGGCTGAAAACACAGATTTCCATTGATTTGTAGCACAAAATCAATGTTTTTGAGCGGATTTTGGGGTTGACATAAGCATGTATAAAAAGTAACCCAGTGTCGTAACGGTATGTCCGATTTTCGTGAAAACGGTCTCTAAAAATGCCGCAAGAACTTGAAAGTAAAAAGTCAGGCGAGTGACGCCGATCAGAACAATTTTGCGCGGCGGCAATGGTCACGGAAATTCCGTCGGGGGGGGGAGGGGGGGGGGGGGGGGGGTCAAATTGACTCCCACCCAGGTAATATAGGGTTAACTTCTTTAACATGCCGAAGTCGCAAAATATGCACCACAACAATACAATTCTTCTTAAAGACTTAAATAATCAGGCTAACATTGTGGAGCTTCAAATTAAAAAATTGTCAAAACTGTTGCCTGAGCTACATAGTAGTGTTTGAATGGACAAGTTAAACGCACACAGAATACAAAGGTTTTGGAAATTTAATCTGTCACTTGCAGATACATGATGATGCAAAGTAGAAAATAGGCTAATCCACACACGTAAAGTTAATGGGAGGAATGGGCAGGTGAACCGTAAACTTACGATTTCAATTATTTAAAACACTAGAATCATTTTGATTATGAGTTTTTTCAAGAGCTTTAATTTTTAGGACCTTAATCAAAGACACTTGGAGGCATGGACGATTAAGTAGCCTCACATTTTTTTTTGAACTAAACTGCAGGTAAATGTTAGCAGCAGTGCTTTAAGAATGTTTCAAGTTGTTTATTTTCATATGTATGCTCTGCTCAATATGACATTTGTTTAGGCTTATGCCGATGGGTAGGGTGTTGTTGACGTTAACGCAAGATTCGTCCAAAAGCCCCCCGGTTTGGCCGAAAGGGTGCGTCGGAGCGCCAGGTCGGCGTTGCGTTGACTGGAACGCGACTTTCGTCCAAAGCCCCCCGGTTGGCCGAAAGGGTGTGTTTATAATAATAAAACAATTTAGGGTTTATTTTCAGTGTTTATTTATTTCAATTAAACAAAACTGTTTTATATAGGTTTTTTGTCAAACATTGCCAATTTGCACGTAAAATAGTGGATTTTCAATCATTTAAAGCATTGAGGATTTCTATTTCTTTTGAAAAAAAATCCTACGATATGACTGTTCATTGCACTTTTATGGATGGGTAAATAATGATACTCGTATAATGAAAATAATAATAATAATATAATAATTAAAGAAACATAATAATAAATAAAAAATAATATAATAATAATAATAATAAAATAATAATAATGAATAAATAATAATAATAATAATAATAATAATATAATAATATAATATAATAATAATAATAATAATAATACATAATAATAATAATATAGATAATATAATATAATAATTTTTTATACAAGTTTATCTGGAGTGGGGGTACAGATAGGTCCAAAGAATTAATATTTGTATAATGATTATAAATGCTGGTCTCAAAAGATTGACCCTTAAAATTTGCCATTGCCAAAAGATACATGGGTCAAATATCTTTTTGATACTTTTCATGCTTCTGGAATATAAAAAAAAACTAGAAAAAAAATTGATGCAAAAGCATTAAAACCAGAACCTACGCAGGCTGGAAAAGGCAGAAGTGAGGGAGGAGACACCAGCCGCCGCTCTAACTCGGTCACACGTTTCACCCTCAGCCTCGCCTAGAATCATAGACATACCCTTCATATCTCACACTGACACTCTTCATTCATTACTAAGCGAGCTCGCTTAGTAACTCCTTGGACAGATCATCGCACACCCTAATCCGGCCCATTCCAGCCGGAAATTGCAGGTGGTCAAAATAAAAGCTAATCGTGAGAAGACAAGAAGAATTGGACCGAATTTCCGATTCCGGGGGTCATGCGCACATGTTAACAGTGGCGGTAGAAATAATATGTAAAGCACAGGTCGAGTTAGAATCATGGTTGTATTAGCAGGGAGATGTTAAACATGTAGGTTACAGAAATCAGCCATAGCACAGCACGATGCAATCGCTTTAATGAAAATTGTAAAGTAAAAGGATCTAATTTAGTGTCAAGAGAACAAAAGAAATGATTCAAATGAACCTTTTGCCAGTTGATTGTTAACAGGGAGGCAATAAACTGTTGCTCCAAAAAAGCATATCTCTTGCTGGAGTATAAGAACCAAGAAGTACATTGTACACATTCTAGGAAATTTTCTTGTAATTTAATAGGTTTACATAACAATGGTGTCGTGAACGCCCAACAAATATCAACATCAAAGTTCACCATCCATTCTTCTGGATATTTTTCATTAAAAAATTAGATTTCTTCTATCTGAAGAGGGGGGATGTCAAAATCTAATACGCAATTCTTCAAAAAGTTTGTGACCAGGGAGGGGGTGGATTAAACAATCGGCAATGGTACAAATGCCTTTATCATACCATACATCATAAAAGAAAAACAGGTTTGAGATTAAGATCGATTGATTTATTAAACCACAAGAGATTGACATGCACTCAATTCTGAGAATTTGAAGGCGTAAAATTCTTTAGCAGCTTCACTCGATATAAATACCATGAAACGCAAAAGAATCAGCTAACTGTGCATTGCCCAAGGAGTTCAATACACATTCTGGGGCAATAACATTTCCACAAATATGAGGTATCTTGATTTTAAATCTTTCAGAACGATAGTTTCAATATATTCCCAAGAAGTATGAAAAGTATCAAAAAGATATTTGACCCATGTCATCTTTTGGGCAATGGCAAATTTAAGGGGTCAATCATTTTGAGACAGCATTTTTATAATCATTATAACAAATATTAATTCTTTGGACCGTATCTGTACCCCCACTCCAGATAAACTTATAAAAAATTATTATTATTATTATTATTATTATTATTATTATTATTATTATTATTATTATTATTATTATTATTATATTATATTATTTATTATTATTTTCATTAGCGAGTATCATTATTCAACCCATCCACATAAAAAGTGCAATGAACGAGTCAATCAGTAGAATTTTTTCCAAAAGAAATAAGAAATCCTCAAATGCTTTAAATGATTGAAAATCCACTATTTTACGTGCAAACTGGCAATGTTTGACAAAAAACTTAATAGAACAGTTTTGTTTAAATTGAAAATAAATAAACACTGAAAATAAACCCTAAATTTATTATTATTATAAACACACCCTTTCGCCAACAGGGGGAGCTTTGGACGAAAGGTCACGTTCCAGTCAACGCAACGCGCACTGGCGCTCCGTACCCGACGCCCTTTCGGCCAAACGCGGGGGGGGCTTTGGACGAATCTTCGCTGTTAACGTCAACACACCTAACTGCGACGCAACCCTACCCATCGCATAAGCCATTTGTTTATAATACTATAAATGGCATTTCCATCTCTTTTCAAGCTCTGCCTAGATGTGTTTTAGTCGAAACTGTTAGTCGAAAGCCTCGGACCTCCATTCCTCTGCAATTTAGCGGAAAACAGAGAAATATCACGAAAATGGGAAGTGTACGTGTAAAATGGGAATCATAAAATGCTGAAGTAATAACCTCAAAATTAGTAGTAAATTAGAAAACAAGAGCCACGGGGGGGAGGGGGGGGGGGGGGGGAGGTGCAGACGCTCACCCGAGTCTCGCAAACTCTCTATAGAACCCATAGAAAAAACATCAGTTATACATATAGTTTTGGCCCTTGGAGCACCAACACATAGCCAAATGAACCAGTTTGAAAAACTTTGCATCCTCTTGCACAGCCCAGAGCTGATTTTGCCAAGTTAAATTAAATTCTAACATCCGTTTTATAAAAACAAGGCACACCCTAGTATCTTGACATTTGACCTTTGACCTATCTTATGTGACCTTGACCCCAAATAACATTGAGGTCCCTGTTACGCATCTACATGTACACACCAAGTTTGGTTACAAATGGGCTTTGTTTAGAAAGTTACCAAGTTTTGGCCCTTATGGGGCCCTGCCCCAAGGGCCCCCCCCCCCCGGGGGGGGGGGGGGGGCTAGTGTACCATTCCAGGAAACCTCTTTCCCCTCCCCCTGAGGATCATTCCAAACAAGTTTGGTCTAAGCCCATTGATGTGAATGTGAATTATTCCTATAGGGCCCTACCCCTAAACTTTTGCCCCCTGGTCCAAACGGGGGCAACCCGCTGCATTGTCATGAGGAACATGAATTCAGCACATATAGAGGTTTCTACACCACACACAGTGCTTTGCTGAATTAATGTTCCTCATGACAATGCCCACGGGTGCCCCCGTTTGGACCGCAAGGGGGCAAAAGTTTAGGGGTAGGGCCCTATAGGAAAAATTCACATTCACATCAATGGGCTTAGACCAAACTTGTTTGGAATGATCCTCAGGGGGAGGGCGAAAGAGGCTATGTTTCCTGGAATGGTACACTAGCCCCCCCCCCCCCCCCGGGGGGGGGGGGGGCCCTTGGGGCAGGCCCCATAAGGCCCAAAACTTGGTAACTTTTCTAAACACAAGCCCATTTCGTAACCAAACTTGGTGTGTACATTGTAAGATGCGTAACAGGGACCTCAATGTTATTTGGGGTCAAGGTCACATAAATAGGTCAAAGGTCAAATGTCAAGATACTAGGTGTGCCTTGTTTTTATAAAACGGATTGTTAGAAGTTTAATTTTAACCTTGGCAAAAATCAGTTCTGGGCTGTGTCAAGAGGATGCAAAGTTTTTCAAACTGTTCATTTTGGCTATGTGTTAGGTGCGCTCCAAGGGGCCAAAAACTATATGTATAACTGAATGTTTTTTCTAATGGTTCTATAGAGAGTTTGCCGAGAACTCCAGGGTGAGCGTCGTCCCCCCCCCCCCCCCCCCTCCCCCCCGTGGCTCTTGTTTTCTAATTTACTTAATAATTTTGAGGTATTACTTCGCATTTTATGATTTTCCCATTTTACACGTACACTTCCCGAATTTTCGTTGATATTTCTCGTTTTTCCGTAAATTGCCAGAGGAATGGAGGTCGCGAGGCTTTCGACTAAGGAGTTTCGACTAAAACACAATCTAGGGCAGAGCTTGAAAAGAGATGGAAATGCCCCAAATTTATATATTATAGACAAATGGCTTATGCGATGGGTAGGGTTTGCGTCGCAGTTAGGTTGTTGACGTTAACGCGCAGATTCGCCAAAGCCCCCCCCGGTTTGCCGAAAGGGCGTCGGGAACCGATGCGCCAGTGCGGCGTTGCGTTGACTGGAACGTGACCTTTCGTCCAAAGCTCCCCCTGTTGCGCGAAAGGGTGTGTTTATAATAATAATAAATTTAGGGTTTATTTTCAGTGTTTATTTATTTTCAATTAAACAAAACTGTCTATTAAGTTTTTTGTCAAACATTGCCAGTTTGCCACGTAAAAATAGTGGATTTTCAATCATTTAAAGCATTTGAGGATTTCTTATTTCTTTTGGAAAAAATTCTACTGATTGACTCGTTCATTGCCTTTTTATGTGGATGGGTTGAATAATGATACTCGCTAATGAAAATAAATAATAAAATAATAATAATAATATAATAATAATAATAATAATAATAATAATAATAATAATAATAATAATAATAATAATAATAATAATAATTTTTTATAAGTTTATCTGGAGTGGGGGTACAGATAGGGTCCAAAGAATTAATATTTGTTATAATGATTATAAAAATGCTGTCTCAAAATGATTGACCCCTTAAATTTGCCATTGCCCAAAAGATGACATGGGTCAAATATCTTTTTGATACTTTTCATACTTCTTGGGAATATATTGAAACTTATCGTTCTGAAAGATTTAAAATCAAGATACCTCATATTTGTGGAAATGTTATTGCCCCAGAATGTGTATTGAACTCCTTGGGCAATGCACAGTTAGCTGATTCTTTTGCGTTCATAGGTATTTATATCGAGTGAAGCTGCTAAAGAATTTTACGCCTTCAAATTCTCAGAATTGAGTGCATGTCAATCTCATGTGGTTTAATAAATCAATCAGATCTTAATATCAAACCTGTTTTTCTTTTATGATGTATGGTATGATAAAGGCATTTGTACCATTGCCGAATTGTTTAATCCACCCCTCCCTGGTCACAAACTTTTTGGAAGAATTGCGTATTAGATTTTGACATCCCTCTTCAGATAGAAGGAAATCTAATTTTTTAATGAAAAATATTCCAGAGAATGGATGGTGAACTTTGATGTTGATATTTGTTGGGCGTTCACGACACCATTGTTGTATGTAAACTATTAAATTACAAGAAAATTCCTAAGAATGTGTACAATGTACTTCTTGGTTCTTATACTCAGCCAAGAGATATGCTTTTTTGGAGCAACAGTTTTATTGCTCCCTGTTAACAATCAACTGGCCAAAAGGTTCATTTGAATCATTTCTTTTGTTCTCTTGACACTAAATTAAGATCCTTTTACTTACAATTTTTCATTTAAAGCGCCATGCATCGTGCTGTGCTATGGCTGATTTCTGTAACCTACATGTATAACATCTCCCTGCTAATACAACCATGATTCTAACTCGACGCTGTGCTTTACATATTATTTCTACCGCCACTGTTTAACATGTGCGCATGACCCCGGAATCGGAAATTCGGTCCAATTCTTCTTGGTCTTCTCACAATTAGCTTTTATTTTGACCACCTGCAATTCTCCGGCTGGAATGGGCCGGATTAGGGCTGTGCGATGATCTGTCCAAGGAGTTACTAAGCGAGCTCGCCTTAGTAATGAATGAGAGTGTCAGTGTGAGGATATGAAAGGGTATGTCTATGATTCTAGGCGAGGCGAGGCGTGAAACGTGTGACCGAGTTAGAGCGGCGGCTGGTCGTCTCCTCCCTCACTTCTGCCTTTTCCAGCCTGCGTAGGTTCTGCGTTTTAATGCTTTGCATCAAGATTTTTTTCTAGTTTTTTTTTTATATTTCCAGAAGCATGAAAAGTATCAAAAAGATATTTGACCCATGTTATCTTTGGCAATGGCAAATTTTAAGGGTCAATCTTTTTGAGACCAGCATTTATAATCATTATACAAATATTAATTCTTTGGGACCTATCTGTACCCCCACTCCAGATAAACTTTATAAAAAATTATTATATTATATTATCTATATTATTATTATTATGTATTATTATTATTATTATTATTATTATTATATTATTATATTATTATTATTATTATTATTATTATTTATTATCATTATTATTATTTTATTATTATTATTATTATATTATTTTTTTATTTATATTATTTTCTTATTATATTATTATATTATTATTATTATTTCATTATACGAGTATCATTATTTAACCCATCGCATAAAAGTGCAATGAACGAGGTCAATCGTAGGATTTTTTTTCAAAAGAAATAAGAAATCCTCAATGCTTTAAATGATTGAAAATCCACTATTTTACGTGCAAATTGGCAATGTTTTGACAAAAAAACCTATATAAAACAGTTTTGTTTAATTGAAATAAATAAACACTGAAAATAAACCCTAAATTGTATTTATTATTATAAACACACCCTTTCGGCCAACCGGGGGGCTTTGGACGAAAGTCGCGCTTCCAGTCAACGCAACGCCGACCTGGCGCTCCCGACGCACCCTTTCGGCCAAACCGGGGGGCTTTTGGACGATCTTGCGTTAACGTCAACACACCCTACCCATCGGCATAAGCCTAAACAAATGTCATATGAGCAGAGCTACATATGAAAATAACAACTTGGAATACATTTCTTAAAGCCACTGGCTAACATTTACCTCAGTTTAGTTCAAAAAATGTGAGCTACTTAATCGTCCATGCTCCAAGTGTCTTTGATAAGGTCTAAAAATAAAGCTCTGAAAAAACTCCATATCAAAATGATTTAGTGTTTTAACAAATTGAAAATCGTAAGTTTACCGGATTCACCTGCCCATTTCCTCCCATTAACTTACTGTGTGTGGATCTAGGCTATTTTCTACTTGCATCATGCATGTATCTTGCCAGTGACAGCATAAATTTCCAAACCTTTGTATTCTGGTGCGTTTACTTGTCCATTCAAACACTACTATGTAGCTCAGGCCAAAGTTTGACAATTTTTTAATTTGAAGCTCCACAATGTTAGCCTATTACTTTAAGTCTTTAAGTAGAATGTATTGTGTGGTGCATATTTGCGACTTCGGCATGTTAAAGAGTTAACCCTATATTACCTGGGGGGGTCAATTTGACCCCCCCCCCCCCCGACGAATTTCGTGACCATGCCGCCGCGCAAAATTGTTTTGATCGCGTCACTCGCTGACTTTTTACTTTCAAGTCTTGCGCATCTTTTGAGACCGTTTTCACGAAAATCGGACATACCGTTACGACACTGGGTGACTTTTTATACATGCATGTCAACCCCAAAATCGCTCAAAAACATGATTTTGTGTACAAAATCAATGGAAATTGTGTTTTCAGCCAAAAATCATAAATGTATGATTATTTTTGCTTTTACTGGTTGAAATGAATTTATTTTGTGCTGTTTATGATTGCAAAAGTGTCCCCAACAAATTTCACCGAAAAAACAATAGAAAACAAAAGGTCGAAAAAACAAGAAATTCACAAAACAATAAAATACATAAGAAATTAATTCCAATTCGGCAAATTTTTTTGCAGACAATTGTGAGAAATGTCAGAATGAATATTTTCACCAAAAATTAGTATTCTACTAGCTATTGTAAGTGAGTTATAGGTGAAACCATGATTTCATACACTTATTTGCGTAATTAATTACTTAAAATATCTATAGAAAAACATTTTTTTTTTGAAAATTGTTCTATACGGTCGTGTAGTTTACATCCGGCTTCATGCGCTTACAATTTTTTACTGGCGATCGCATGATCGGCGCCGAGTCTGAGGGGGGGGCGGGCTGAAATTGACCCCCCCGCCCCCAGGTAAAACCTTGGTCTGAAATAGTCCAGTTAAAATAGGGTTAAAGGTCAAACTGAAAACTGAAGGAAAATTTTCATATAAAGAAAGAATTTGCCCCTGCTGAGTCACTTGTTTTGCTTTCATTGTGCCTTCCTACCCAAATGTCAAATGATGATAAATTTTCTTGATTTACTACGATATCAGATTTTCTTCATTTTCATGTCATGTCATGTTGTTCATTACAGAATTAAACATTTCTTACAACACAAACAATTGGGAAGTTAAAACTACGCTGTGGACATTGTTTTGGAGCAATCTTGTTTGAAACGACATGCATGGTACTGAAACTGTCGCAACAATTCCTGGTCTTTCTTCGCTGGAAGTATTGTTACCTGCGACGGGTTATGCTGGGAATGAATACACCTGCAGTAATAGATGACATCAAGGTATTGCCAATTGATTGCAGAGTATATGCTGGTATAGCCTAACTACTTGCCCTAAGTTTTGCTGTATTATTTCAGTTACATGTAGATCTATTTCAAAAGTAGTTTATAAAAATCTGAACTGGACATTTTTCAGATGACCCATTTATGTATGATTTTGAAAATGATGAAAAATATTGTTTAATGAAATTTAATGCCACTATGCAATATATTAATGACGTTTCTTTCTCTTGAAAGTGTTTGGATTAGATCTTGAGGGCAAAGGCAGTGTACACCGTAATCCGTATACTAGCTACAGTGCACTCTCGATATAGAGAAGTCCTTGGGACCTATGAAATTTGTTCTTTATAACAAAGTTTCTTTATACCAGGGTTGCAAAAACAAAATACAAAGGAAATCCAAGATGTGGGACCAGAGATTTTACTTCTTTATAATGAAATTTTGTTATATCAGTGTTCTTTATAACGAGAGTACACTGTATATGTAACTTTGGTACATGTACATGGTCAAAAAAAAATAAGTTTCCCCAAACTATCATTTGTTTATTGGCTAAATATTTCGTGCTCTGAAAGACTGAAACTCTTTCATATTGTAAGGGCTTATTTCTATTAATTTGAAAAAAATAAAAAAAAATTCTTGAAGTAATATACACACTACATTTGCCTAACAACTCCGCTTCCAAGTTTTTTTTATAGAGCAGGTAGCTAATTCACTGATGGTAATAACCTTATATTTGGTGGAAAATAGATCTAAGCTGAGCTCGTAAAGGCATTGGATAACAGTGTTTCCAGTTTAAAAAATCTGAGCTACATGATTCCCCATGCTACCAGTGTCTCTGATACGGTTTAAAACTGAAGCCCTGAAAAAATTGCAGTTAAAAAAGTGAAAATCATTGAGAGACCATTCCAGCTTTCCCCCATAGACTACTGTGTTGCAGAATTTCCTATCGGCCGAGAGTTATTTTGTGCCAATTTGTATCTGCACATATTGTACTAGTGACAGCATACATGTA
>JZLH01S0599912.1:29654-43495 GCA_001188425.1 Eucidaris tribuloides
GGGGGGGGGGGAGTGCGCCTAGCAAGACATCCTGTTCATTGTACTATCCTGTGTTTCACTTCCATCAAACAAGCATTCACCTGTTGGGTACAGGAACCAGATGTGCCATGTATTAACCCGTTGACTACGAGATTCCGCAAATCTCCATAGACTTTGTACAGGGGCCATCCGGTTCCCGTAAGCAACGGGTTAACTGTCTGGGAATTACAAAATCTCAGAGGCAACAAATTAACAGAATGGTGGATTCCCTAGAATCATAGATAGAAAAAAGTGTGGCCAACTTGGTTTCAAAAAGTGAAAATGAAAAGCCAAAAATATCCCCCCCCCCCTCCCTCCATGAGCCAATGAGTAGGGTTCGTATGGGTCAGGGAACTTAATGATATCTTCTGGAGAGTCAGGCAAAATCATTTATTCAAAGACATTTTAAAGTCATTTATTCAAAGACATTTTCAAATTAACCCCTTTATATTACTTGTATAATTAAAGATTGTAGTATTGTGGTCATGCATATTTTAAGTTCTGTAGAAATCTCAAAAACAGTTTCAGAAATTTGCAGTGTTCTAGTCTGGGAAGTCATGGAATGATGGAAAGTCAGGGAATTTAAAAATGGTGCAAGTGTGCGATCACTGCATGAGGGTTCTTTAATCACTGGCAGCGAGTGTTTCATGATGTACATCTTCATTATCTTTAATTAGGTCAGAGGTCATGTCAAAGATGATATCCTGGAGATCAATCGATCCATCTATCCAAGTCCGGAGGAGGGATTGACCCACATGATGCGGGTGGACGATGGTCAGTGCCCTGCAGACACGAAGCTCATCACTGCTCTTACTCACCTGCAGGTTGTACAACGAGGGGAGTACGACGGAGAACCCGCTACCAAGCTGCTTCTCCAACCACATACAGGTACCTAAATTTTTTGTGTTTGATTTGTTTGTGTACAACTTTCCTCCTCCCGTCCATAAAAAAATATATATAATAAAAATGAATAGCATGTTAGAGACAATATTGCACATTGTGGAAGCCTTGTCAAAAAAATTGGTCTGATTTTGATATCTGACATGATAGTGTTTGAGTGGCCAAATAAACACTATAGAACACAAAAACTTCAAACAATTATGCTGTTACTAGCAAAATATGATGTGCAGATAAATATCGGCCCTTGAACAAATGTCCTTGGGACAAAAATTTGATAACACAGCAGTCTGGGGGATACATGTAACTGGAATGGTTTCTCGTGGATTTTCAATGTTTAAAAGCATTTAAGGTTTGCCTTGCACTGTATTTTTTTCATAAAACAAAAGGAAATAAAGGAGGAGAATGTGTTTAGACCTTCGATTTAGGCAGCTTTTCAACTTCTCAACAAGTGTTGTATCTCAAAAGCCCGGATCTCACTGGAGGAGACATTGCTGCAACTCCTGCGACTGATCAGCCACTACGAAAAAAGACAAACTGTTCATTGATTCATGCAATAATGTGATTGAGAAGTTGCCAGGAAGTCACCGCGATGTCTCCTTGAGTCTCTAGAGAGTCGCAGGGATATCAAACATGTTTGATTTTCCTGCGACTCCATGGAGACCCTGCTAGTCTCAAGAAGGCGTCGCTGGCGATGTTGGAGTGAGTTCACGGCGACTTCTCCATCAAATTCATTTATGAATCAATCAATGGGTTGTGTTAGTTTGCTGTGACTGATGAGTCGCCGGAGTCACAGTGACGTCTATTCCAGTGAGATCGGACCTAAATCACAAGTTCCAAGACCGATCCCACCCGAAAACACAACCTTTCCACAGGGTTTGTACAAATAACTCAGACCAAGACTGAGACCGAGGCCAATTTCTGGAGGTCGGCTTTGGAAAAACCCTGGTTTTATATGAGGAAATGATGCTGAAACGTTACCATCTCTTTTGCTCTAGGTCGTCGTCATCAACTGCGGATCCACTGCCAGAGCCTGGGCCACCCAATAGTTGGGGACTACACCTACAGCATGAGGAAAGACGTCGCCCCATATCGGATGATGCTACTCGCTCATAGACTGCATATACCACTGGCTGACGAGAACATTGAAGTCACGGCGGAAGATGTGTTCACACCACAACATGACGGTAAATGGAAACCATACGTAGGCAGTGACAGTTAACTTGTTATCCTGTGGTCATGGCAGAAGATGTGTTCACACCACAACATGATGGTACCATATGTAGGCAGTGACAGTTGACTTATTATTCTGTAATCATGGTGGAAGATGTATTCACACCACCACAAAATGATACATGGAATCCACACGAAGACAGCGAAGTTGAATCAGTCTGTGGTCATGGCGGAAGATTTGTTCACACCATAACATGATGGTACATAGAACCCATATGTAGGCAGTGACAGTTGACTTATTATTCTGTAATCATGGCAGAAGATGTGTTCACACCACCACACAATGGTACATGGAATCCATATGAAGACAGCGAAGTTGACTCAGTCTGTAGTCATGGCAGAAGATGTGTTCACACCACCACACAACGGTACATGGAATCCATACGAAGACAGCGGAGTTAACTCAGTCTGTGGTCATGGCAGAAGATGTGTTCACACCACAACATGATGGTAAATGACAACCATATGAAAGCAGCAATATCTGACTTCTTTATTGACAATGAATCAAAATTATTAAGACAAAACTGCACTCATAAACTCTGTGTTTTCTGCCGAGTCTCAAGATCTGTAGAAATGATGCTACTGGGTCCGCTGGAAAGATTTTGTGCACACGGGTGCCGAGTTTCTTCCACCAGCACTGACCCATGTCTTATGAATGTCAAAAAAAAGAAGGTCTTTCAATCTCAAAAGCTGGTGAAAAGTCAGGAAATTTGTGAAAACCCCTTCAAATCAGGGAAATTTGTTTGTCCAGAGGTCTGACTTTCTCCCCTCATGTCCATATCGTGGATACGAAACGAGAAAGAAATAAAGCAAGAAATTTATCAAAATGATGATCCTGGAATTTTTATCTTTCATCAGGAAAGCCCAGGGGGAAAATCACAGTAAATTCCATGAAATTGCTGGGAACAAGCTTGGTACAACTGACCTTTGTTTTGCACATGTGCAAATTGTAAAAATCAAGTGATGTAGTTTGTAAAATAAAGAAATCATGTGTGGTGAACACAAGTATGAAGTGTGTATCTTGTTTATTGAATGGTGGGTACATGTATGTTTTATTGATACTATATTGTTTAAATGGAGTTAATCAACAGAAGATACACATACACACACACACACACACACACACACTCACATGTAAACACACACACACTCTCACACAAAACGCCTTCAAAAGAGAAAGGAAACACATTCTTATTCCTCCCTTTTAATGGGAATACTGGGTGAAATTTCAAAGAAACTTTTAAACATTTTGCTGCTTTCAAGCACTCCTCTTCACCTAGACACACAGTGAATATGTTCCCTTTCAAGGAATCAGCAAAATCGAAGCCAACAAGAAATATGACTACAAGTGTCATGTTTTACATTAATCCCACCTGGGATAATCCAAGTACTTAAAGGGATATATGGTCAAGTGCCCTAAATCTGCAAAACTACAAATTCACACTCAATCATTTAATTAGTACAAATGTATAGTAAATAAATAATCATTCACGATTTGTTGCTGTTTTCGAAAAATATGCGCGTAGTTTCCTGTAATTCGAAATTTGTTGATGCGCTCACACAAATCACCGCTCCGCGCAAATTACATAGCCTATGCACATGTGCGCAGAGTTAGGAACCCGTTTTTACGCGACCGAATCGAGTGACACATTGACAAAATCGTCTTCAAAAGCATAATACAAGTGATTTTTCGTACAATTTTCAGGCAGAGTTAATCCTCAGATATGCAGCATTATATGAAAAACATTTGGTAACTTCTTGTTGAATTGCATGTATTTTTTCTGTGTGAAATGTAAGGTGCAAAGAGTTAGGACCACAGTACATACATGTAATTGCCCAAAATTTCAGAAATTTTCAGATAACTACAAAGCTGATACACAATTATGGTAGTAACAAATTAACAAGAGTCGGCTCAGTCGGGCTCACCTTCAGTGATTTGTGAATTTTTGACTTAAATAACAATTGATTAGTGATCGTCTCATCTCCAACTTTGTTGGCCCTACAAAGTTTGGCATAACTGCACTCGAGGTGGGGTGACAAAAAACTCATCTTTTCAGGAGAGCCAACAACATTACTGCTGTTACATTATATCAAAATGTGGTAGCTTTCTGTTTAGGTACTTTAACTCTTAACGTGCCAAAGTTGGAGATCTGCACCAAATAATGCACATGAAGTCCATAGAGGTCTAAATCCTCAGACACATTAAGAGTTAAGATGTGGACAGAGGAAAATCTGGCTTCTTAACTATAAGAATACATTTAAAACTCAATTTTGACAAAAAATTGAGGTATCACGTTTTGTCACCTCTGCACCATTATATCACTTGCATTTCTTATCTGAATTTGCTCAAACTTTCAATGATGGGTTTCTGAAAATGATTTGCATTCACAAAATCAGATTGATCTAGAGAGTTCCCCCTTAATTAGGCACATGCTTGCTTGCTATTAGTATATGCACATGCACACATACATACAACCAACCAACATTCACACACACACACACACACACACACACACACACACACATACGCAAACTCAATACCTTATGGAGCCTATATTCTTGTGGAGACATTTTCACGAGTACCAACCCACCCTTATGAATCAGGCTTATGGAGTCATAGCAAAAACCTAATTTGAATATCATGATATCATTTAGCCAATCACAAGCTTGCTACAATACAAAGTTGTTGGTGCCTTGTGGAGACTCCTTTGCCATCCATGAAACAATCAATATTGGTTTAGAAATTTGCATCTGTTGGAGCCCCCATCAGGCAAAGTAGTTATTGCTTTTTAACACACATTACACACACTGCTCTCGCCATAGGTTGACAGTTGTGGATACATTTTCACATTTTAGTAAAAAGTGTTAAATTAATTCAAGTTATCTCACACACCCCAAAAATAACATTTTCACCTGTGGAGCACCAGTTTGTGTCTTCATAAGAGAAATTATCTCCACAAGGCATACGCGAGAGAGCGCGGAGAGCGAGAGTGCGAGCGAGAGAGAAAGGTATAGGAGCACACACCACCACACAGCACACACACACAACCACACACACACACACACACACACACACAACACACCACACACAGCACCACGACCACCACAGACCATCACCCACAACACACACACACACACAACACACACCAGGCAACGGCACACACACACACACGGATGTACATCATCCATACACGCAACTTTTTTTTGTTATGTAAAACAGTGAACCCTGGATGATAACCAGTCCTACCGCCACTTCGAATAATACATGTATTAGTCAAATGATATAAAAATCGCAGATCTCCAATACATTGTACCTCATAAGATTGTATTTATGTTTAATTTCTGATAATGTGGAATTGAATACAAGTACAAGTTTCCTATCATTTGGGGGAAATAATATTTTGGGCCTACTAAGTTATATGAGCACACACAACACACAAACAGCACACACACACACACACACAACACAACACACAGGAACACACACACACAACACACACACACACACACACACACACACACACACACACACCACACAACACACACACACCACACCACCACACACACAGCACACACACACACATCAACACACGGATGTACACATCACATATGCATAACCACCCAAAGCAGCCAAGACACTATACACATCATACACGCAACTTTTTTTGTAATGTAAAATACTGTGAACCCTCTTTTTTTTCTTGGATATAACCAACAGTCCTACCCCAGCTTTCATAATACATGTCATTGTTCAAATGAATGTGATATAAAAATGCAGATCTGCAATACATGTACACATATAATGGTTTTATTTTATGTTTTAAATTTCTGATAATGTGGAATTGAATACAAGTACAAGTTCCTATCATTTGGGGGATATATATTTTGGGCCTACTTAACCCTATATTAACTGGGGCGACCATGCCGCTGCGCAAAATTTTTTGATCGCATCGCTCACTGACTTTTTACTTTCAAGTCTTGCGCATCTTTTGAGATCATTTTCGCGAAAATCGGACGTACCGTTACGACGCCACGCGACTTTTTATACATGCATGTCAACCCAAAAATTGCTCAAAAACGTGATTTTGTGTACAAAATCAATGGAAATTGTGTTTTCAGCCAAAAATCATAAATGTATGATTATTGTTGCTTTTACTGGTTGAAATGAATGAATTTTATCCTGTTTATGATTGCAAAAGTGTCCCCAACAAATTTCATTGAAAAAACAATAGAAAACAAAAGGTCAAAAAACAAAGAAATACATAAGAAAGTCACGACACAATAAAATACATAAGAAATTAATTCCAATTCGGCAATTTTTTTTGTAGATAATTGTGAGAAATGTCAGAATGAATATTTTCACCAAAAATAAGTATTCTACTAGCTATTGTGAGTTATAGGCAAAAACATAATTTCATGCACTTATTTGCATAATTAATTCTAAAAAATTATTTTTTTGAAAATTTTACTATACAGTCGTGTAGTTCACATCCGGCTCTATGCGCATGCAAATTTTTGCAGCGATCGCGCGGGCCGAGATCTGAAGGGGGGTCAAATTGACCCTCCCCCCCACCCCAGTAAAAACCTGGTCTGAAATAGCCCAGTTAAAATAGGGTTAACCTGCTGGAGACTAAGTACGAGTTAAATCGTGTTTAATATTATGCATATTTGATATTACTACTGTAAACAAATCCACATATGCACAGATACACAGTGCACACCAAGCACACACACAGTACATCTGTATACATAATCACATAAACTGTGGTATGAATTATCTAAAATAATTATAAATTTTATTTGATGCTTTGAGGTGTGTGCCATGGGAAGAAATAATATGGAAAAACAGATATGTGCAATCTCTAGACAATGATTTGAAACTGTTCACTAAATTCCAATGTGTAAAGGAGTATTATATCACAGCTGGCACTCGAGTTGATCACCAATTTAGCCATTTCCCTACACTTTTAATATTTCAATAAATTACAACTTTCCAATACATTAGACTCGCAGTAAACAACACAAATATCACACATTTTAATGACTTTCTCTTTTCCACAACTTGAAATTTTCTTTGTATTTTGCTGTTTTGGCAACTCATATAACAAAAGTTGGTTATATGCTGAGTTTGTTATTACAAGAGTCTACTGTACTATTATTTTTTTGTCGAATGAAAGATGAGGCGATATCCATGTATCTGAATTATATCCCATGTGTCACTACTTGCACACAATCATTCTCGATATATTTCAAAATTTTACCTAACCTTTGGCTCTGACCTAAAGTAACAAGAAAATCTTGGCTTACATCTACATGTACATCCACTGCACAATTGGACTTTACTGCCCCCCCCCCATGACAAAAGGGCATAACTGACATTTTTTTTTTTCAAAATTGAGTTATATAGTGCAAGGGACTAAGTACATCATGTTAAACATGCAGAACAAAAAAAAATATTAATTAGAAGTGTCTCTTGGTTTCATAATCCGCTTGTTAAAAGGACACTGAATACGGCTTTACGTGTTGAACAAAATACATTTTGCTCAATATCTCCAAAACACCAAAATGTCAGTTATGCCTTTTTTTCATGGAGGAGGGGGGGGGGCAGTATAGTCCAACAACATCCAACTGAAGTCGAAACAGGTTGCAGTGCAATCCACATCATACGATGCATATTTGACTGGCCCTTAACTCATTTCAGCTCCATCATTCAGTGGGTGATTTCAAGTTTTGGATTAGTGTTGTTGTTAGTGTTAGTAGACGTTAAACTGAACTCCAACACTGCAACTCGGATTAATGGCCACTATCGATCATGTAATCGATAGCATAACACGAGTGTTAACACGAGCGTGACATCACATCCCTTGTTTCGATGAACATGAAGACCGCGGAAAACCTGAAGAAATGTTGTAATTTCTCTATGAAATTTAAGCAATCATACTACAAATGTAACACTGTTGGAAAGGCATGTACTTCCCTCTTAATTTCATGTAATTGACTCATTTCATTATGTCGTAGTTCTTTCACAATCTAAAATATTGTAAATTTTCTTGCCGCTTACCGCGCGCTATCGCGCTGCCATACACATTACACGTACAATTGCGCGTGCCAGCTAGGTAAGCCGAGACAGAAATAACACTAACACTAACAACGAACTTGAAATGGTGATTTTCTTAATCCCTAGGGTCTAACACCAGCAACCCAGCTCGGATAAGCAGACGATTTTTAACAGTATCTACAACACCAACTTCCAGAAGTGCGTCATAATTTCGGGGTCAACTCGCTAACACGAATCGATTTCAAGTTTCGGATTAACGCTCGTGTTATTGTTAAGATAACACTAACATGAACACTAAATCCAAAAGTTGAAATCACCCAATGTACATAAAATTCTTCTTTTCATGTACCGTTGTTGTCATGGAATTGCTCATGCATATCTGACTGAACTGTTCAAACTTCATCAACCTAGCTGGCCTCTCCGTTCCAGTAACAAACTTCTTTACACTCAGTCTGTTGTCAATAGATCATGGGGTAGAAGATCTTTTTTATCTGCCAGACCACGTTTGTGGAACAATTTAACGGAAGAAATAAAATTGACTACCTCCTTAACACAATTTCAATCAGGGTTGTTTTAGTGTTTTTGTAAAATTCCTCCCCCCGCCTGTTTGGCCATGAACAGATAAGATTTAGCCATCGTAAAATTTCCCCCCCCCCTCCCCGGGGGGAGTTGTCCTGATGCGTCAGTACCTACATTGTCATCTTCATCATCATCATCCTAATCCTCACCATCATTACCACCATCATTATCAAAGTCTTTTATCATGGATCCAAATGCTCCAGTATCACCTAGGATTCTCGTCCGACAAAATGGGTAATGATATCCTAGTTTTATTATTCTGTTTTCTGTAGCCTGGCGATCGCACGCCTCCCGGGTCTGGTCGAACTTCAACTTCTCAACTTCCGCCATGTCTTTCCTCCTCTTTGGTTTCATTGCAGTCCTGGAAATTTGCTGCTCGTTCATTCTTTTTAATGATTTGGTTCCTTTCTTCTGTAAAGTAGTTGAGTCAAAGAGTCCTTTTAACAGCAGTTGACGTTGTCCAGGCTTTTTACGAAGGAAAAGAAAAATTGCATGCTTAGTGAGTTTTAGATGATACCATGCTATGAAATTGTTTTTTGTCAGAATTCAGTAATTAGGACAATGAAGTAAAATTTACGTAAAAAGTAATGTAGTTTTTTAGAAAGATCATTATGACTGCAATCACAGATGAATCAAAGACAACATTTAACATTGTGGAAGTTCAATTTAAACAAATTACAAAACCTGGTTCTCATAGATTTTTAATTTTTTTAAGTATTCAATAATTTGTTTTGAAGAACAATATCTCAGGGCTTCATCTTTAGACCATATCTGTGACATTTAAATCACGCAGTATTTTGTAGCTCATATTTTTTCATCAAACTGGAAACACTGCGAAACATTGCCTTCCAACAAAATCAAAACAAACAAACACCACATCACTTACTTTGGCTGCAGCCTCGCTCTTTCTTGGTGCTTTAGTCAGCATTGGGGGTTGAGTAACTACTTCACCAAACTTGACATGATCTGTATCGCACAAAATAGAATTATCTAACTATAAATCAATGAAATCAGAAATGGGCATTGAACAGTCGTAAATAAAATTCCTAGAAAAGACTATGATACAGTACTTTGGTCATGTTGACTCTTTATGTGCTTTATAATGTCAGCCAACTGGCACATTTGTTGGTGTGCTTCACATGCCGATCTGCACAAATATCAAAGTACAATAGTTTGTTGGTTATCCGGCAGAAGGGCCTTAGCATATGTATGTTCCAGGCAGAAGGGCCCTAACACGAAATTGTCTCTAACTTGGAAACCATTGGCTACTTTCACATGAAATCAAAGTAGTGTGATATCTTTACATCCTTCTTTCAGTCTGTTAACTCTTTGTGCGCAGGACCCTGAATCCCGTGCGTGCGGAGTTAATTTCAAAGAGCGCTCACTATCGGGAAAGGAAATAACTAACTGACTTCAACTAGCAATAACTTTGCACAACAATGTTTTTAGGAAAAATGTCCTACAGCAAAGTTGAAGTACATTTTACAGACCTTCTTAATTCATAAAGGGTGTTTGGAAATATACATCTGAAATTTGTAAAGTAATGGCTTATTGAACCAACAAACATGTAGTTCTAAGTTACCTGCTTGAAAATATACAACTCCATTCAAAAAATACAAGAGGGTAAACCACAAGTTATACAAAAAAACCTGACTCGTTACAAGTTAATGAAAGAGATGAGTCACCAAATGAGAAGTGAATGATGAGATTATCAGTGAATAGCGCGTCTTATTGTAATTGACCTATCCAGTACTTCCATTCACAGTTAACTTGTGTCTAATCCTTTGTCCTATTGTATCACGAAGCCTTGATTGTATTTATCGATTTTCTGGTTCCTTAAGAATCTAACATAATACCCCCCGTACTTGAGGAATGTAAACAATACAATGAGATTACTGCTAGTATCGGGAAAATCAGTGTAATTCGGGTGAATACAATCGTTTCTATGTTTGAGCATAAAATGCGAATCCCGCATGCTGCAGAGAGTGCATGGATGCGAATACCGCATGTAAAGAGTTAAAGAGAATACACAGTACTGGTTGATTACTTGCAGAACAACAACATTTTAATATCAACTGCTTTCAAACCTTCTGTGAACAGATGGTATTCTAAAAATGTCACTATAGTACAGGAGAGAGTAGTTGAAAACAACAGAACACTTCGTTTTGGACATATCTGTTAAACAAATCCCCACTGCTGACAAAGTACTAACACAGAAATCTATATGTGGGATTATGTTAATTGTTGCTATACACACTGAAGCAACGGAGCCTACTCCGTCGGGTACTCAAACTGCCAATTCCTCAACTTTTTATTGCATATGAAGTGAATTAGTCCCACATTATAATGCAAATGTAATTTACTCTCAGCTGGAAAATATGGAAATGTGAAATTTTGCTGAAAGATTTTCCATCATCAACCAGTACTGTGTATTCTCTTTAAGAGTAAATATCAAATACAACAATATTTCTCAAATTAGAGAAGATTTACTGTTAAGACCCTGCTGCTGGGAACATATGCTACGGCCCTTCTGCCAAACTACTGACGAGTTACAATGAATGGTATCACATAATCCATAATCTATTCTTGAGCACAATAGACATCCAGCAAGTCATTTACACATATCATGCATGCATCACAGGGACAGGTCTTGCTAGCAACAAGAATGAGGTTTTTATTTAAAGTTTATCAAATGTGAGAGTTCGATATAGAGAACATCCCTGCCCAACTTTGCTATGGATGGAAGAATAGTAGCCAGTAAATTAAGGGGAAGACCTCCTTTGAATTACAGTGAAGCCTGTCTATAGTGGCCACCCAAGGGAAACAAAAAATGTGACCTTATAGACGGGTGGCTGCTATAGACAGGTTCTTTAACACATGATTTGTCTTCAGGGAAATCATCTTAGTGGCCACTACAGACAGGTTGACTGCTATAGAGAGGTGGCCACTAAGACAGGTTTGACTGTACATTTTACTCCAATTGCACTCATTGAAATGGTATTAATTTGGCATAAAAGTGCACCAGTGACACAAAAGAGTTAGATCAACATGCAAGCAATTTTAAGTGTTAGAAATAAGCATTTTAACTTATTCAACAGTTAATACAATATTTTGGTTCACCTTTAAACATTTCCTTTTCTGCAGCATCCAGCATCCTGTCATTTTTGACCGCCTTGGAATGTAATTTCCGCTCTTCTAGTTTTCTGTCAAAAATGGAGGGAAAGGTTAGAAAACAGAAAGTATATTTAGTTTCACAAAAAAAATGTACACTATTGACAAGAACACAGTGTGGCAATGTTTTAAATCGACCCTGTGTTCAGGCACACCACTTTTATGTTTAAGACTGCAATACTTGGCATTTGGCAATAATCCACTTAAAGTACTAATATATTCTTTGGTGCATTCAATGTTTGTTTAAAATAAAACATCATAAATATAAGTGGATGTTTTATCTTTTTTTTGCTTTTTTTGTCTTTTTTTTTTGGGGGGGGGGGTGATTATTCTTATAACAACCTAACCCTGTATCTCAATATATGGCCCATTTTTCTAAAAATTAATGTAAAAGGATCTCTCTAGATATAAATACACCCTTAAAATAGTCGATAAAAAATTTCTGAAAGAAATAACTTTTGCTTCAGGAGACCCTGTAACTATGCCGCCTTGGATTACAGATGACCTATTTGAACAATTTCAATCATTTGAGGATGTTTTAGATCCATGCTCGCACTTAAAATTCATATAATTCAAAGATTTCCATGTCGCATACCTACGAACCCTGAAACCTAAGAAATAGGACAAAATTTGGTGTAAATTTGAAAAATAGGGACATTCCTAAATATCCTATGCATTACTATAGACAAATATTTCCAAAACAGGGACACCATCTGAAACATGGGTATGTCTTCCAATCCCTCCCAATGGTGGAATGGTGAGTCAAGGAAAGGAAACACATGCTATACAGTTTCCCTCTTCATCAGTGAAGTATTTAAAGAGAGAATAACTTGATTCTACAAGCTTTTGATTCACCCTCACTTTGACTAAGTAGACTTAACAGGCAATACTCTTCACCCCTGAAGTGACAATTTATCCAATTTCACCCATCTTTTTTATTTTTACGTTTTTTTTAATGGGGGGGGGGTTGAAAAAAAATCAACAATCCAAGATGGATAACGAGACCTGTTTACTAACATAATCAACATACTTTTTAACGAGTTGTTCTTGATAACCTGAAATAAGAGCATGTTAAAAGAATAACTCTTTACTATGTCCCCAGGCCCAGGAACACTGCCGCCTTCATTTCTTGATTTTTTTCTCTTTTTTTTACTTTTTCCTTCATATTGAAATATCTACAGCAATATACTACCATTATCTTAATCAGTAGGACTGTTTGAAGTTGATAAAACATGCCAAAAACAAGGACAATTTCGCACCATTAACAGCATCAAAATGCAAAAACCTCTCATGGTGGGAGGGGGGACACCACCCTTCCACACCCTCCCCCCTAAGATCAAATCCTAGCTACGCCACTGAAAGAAACGTCCATAAATTTGAATCACTTAGTAAACAGATGTATCATTCATCCAGTGAACCTTCGCCGCGGATGAGTGTTCTAACACAAATACAGATAAAACTTTTCAGGAGTGATGGCATCAAACTGGCATGGTAATATGTGGGAACAATAGCCAAAAGTTTACTCAGCGCAACTGCAGCTCTCCTATTGGTATAAACCTGATGCGACATGTTGCACCTGGTTCCACCACTGTCCCCACATACATGTATTTCTGAACCAGAGTGACCTCACACTTCGGGACTCTATTTCATACTTTTTCTGTGATTCTGCCGCTTTCTTCTTGATCTTTTTCAATTTCCTCTCTTTCTGCTCTGTCATTTTCTTGCCGGGTATTTCCTTATCCCCTCCACTCTTCAGGATTTCCATCTTCTCCTTGTTGATGATGTTTTGTGCGATCCGATCCACACGGTGTATGAACTGGTCGTCCGATTCCCATGGCAATCTGTCAAACTTTCCATGCTTCTTGTCTGAAATATAAATTATATC
>JZLH01S0599913.1:29767-39859 GCA_001188425.1 Eucidaris tribuloides
TGACTTGCTGTGAATGTTGGGCCGGGGTATTGGGGGGGGGGGGGTGGGTTGTAGGTAGAAAGAAGTACTAGTATAGTTAGTTCATACTCAAATTTAAAATGGGAATCGATGTTTTATGTTGATATCTAACGTAGATTTCTTAGTGGCGTTAGAAATTCACCGGTTTAGTGCAAAAACGGCAACTAAACCCGGAAAATTGCCCTCTTGAACATTGTAATGTACTAAGGTTTATAGCTATTAACAACGTGTTCAAATTTTCTTCTACTACCAAATTACAGGTAGTCCTTGGGCAACTATGTTTCTGCCTTATTCAGCAGGTAAGTAACTCATTTCCACTTCATAACATATTATTTCTTACACAAACACACACACACACACACGTGTATACACACTCCTATACATATCCTATGTATGTATTCTATGTATATTCTGTACAATGTGTGTATATATGTGTGTATGTATATATATGTATGTATGTGTGTGTGTGTGTGTGTGTGTGTGTGTGTGTGTGTGTGTGTGTGTGTGTGTGTGTGTGTGTGTGTCGTGTGTGTGTGTGTGTGTGTGTGTGTGTGTGTGTGTGTGTGTGTGTGTGTGTGTGTATGTGTGCATCTATCTGTCTGTGTGCATCTGTGTATTTGTGTGTACATACATAAAACACGAACAAACATTCATTCAGAATACAATAAACACATACACACATGTTACGAATACATACTTAGACACACACATACACAGTGACATGTAATTCAAACCACCAAACAGGCTCCAGCTGACACTCAGAATTGATAGACAGCTGACACACAATTGTCATTGTCATGTTCCAAAGAGATGGCCAAACTACATACACTAAATGCATTTAATAAGCATAATGTATCCATTTTTTAAATGTATGTTTACTTTTCAAATGTCAAATGAAACGTTGACACTGCAGAATTTTGGTTCTAATGTTAGTACATGTACTGCACAGCAGCTTTCATAGAAAAATATGCAAGAATGTCATAATCAAACCAAACTATATACAGTGTATATGACACATACACTGTAAGTGCAATATGTAATTTGCTAGTACCAACAGTCTACACGTACACCCACTCATACAGTATGCATGCTTGATTTGTACAGGAAGCCCAGACAGATCATAAAGCAATGAACTGATTATGTTGTGAGATTAGTACTCAAAGGGTGGTCTGATTAAAAAATATATATTACCATGTCATAATTTCCCTGTTCTACTAAGGTCTTTTACTTTGGAATACACTCCTTGCTAGTATTAGAAATAGCCCAAGTCTCAACACATTCAAGAAAAGATATATACTATTATTACAAGTACAATGTAATTGAATAGTCTATTCAGGCTCCACATGTTGGGGGGGGGGGACTGATTCTGTTCTGCTATAGTTCAAGTTTGATGTAGTTAATGTTTATGTACCTCTATGTATGTTTGTAACTTTGCATGTCCGTGTATGTCCTTGTGTCCAGACCTTGTATGTGGACATCATGTTCATCCTCTTAATTTAAATATTCCAGGGGTCAACATTAATAAGCCTTTTCATTCTTTCTAGATGATTCCCCATTCTTCGTAAACATTTATTCCTTTTCTGATATGATTTATGTAACATGCATTTTTCTTATAATGTTTGTATATTTGTTAAAATGTTTTTATAGTGAATGAAATAAATGAAATACAATCCTTAAATGTGGAATTTAGGAATTTACGTGTTCCACGGTTTAAGCAGCAGTCCCACCCCAAACAGACCCAGTTCAATAATTACAACATTCCCCATGTAATTATGGTCCATTGATGAGTTTTTGCACATCATTTGGAGTAATTGCAGAATACCGGGGTTCCCAGCATTTCAAGAAAACAAAATTCCCTGATTTTTTCCTGATGAAGTCTCAAAATTCCATGATAATTATTTCAACTAATTTCCAGTTTCACATGTTTTCTATGTTGTTGCAGTGAACTACTAGCAGTATACAACACTGACTGACTATTTTCGATTTTTGGGCCAATGAAAATTCCCTTACTTTTCCCTGATTTGAGACATTTTTATCAAATTCCCTGGACTTTTCCCTGACTGGAAAAAAGTAAAATAATTTTCCCTGATTTCTCTGATGGGCTGGGAACCCTGAATACCCTCCCCCCCCCCAACCGTGCCGGTGTATACCTAGGTGGGCTATGGGGCTACGGGCTACGTTGAACTGTGCTTTGTGCACCTACATGTATGCTCCTCAATAGCCAGGGCGGCACTAGAACGAGGAATAATTGATATTTATATTAATTCAGCTTTTACGCCACAAGTTTGGCAACTACGCACCAATGAGGCTACGGGGCTACGGACCAACGACTATTCACCTACATGGCTACGAGGCTACGGACCTACGAGGCTATGGGGCTACGGGGCTATGAGGCTATGGACCAAAGTGAAACTTTGTACGTACCCTGGGGAAAAAGTAATTTTAAATTGGGGGGGGGGGGGCTACTTTTGGAGCAATTGGCTAAATTTGGCTACAATTTACATTGGGTCAATGGGAATTTTCGGGGGCTCTTTTGACATTTTCAAGGGCTCTTTTTTGCATTACAGGGGCAAATCGCCCCGAGCCCCCGTGTATTTTGAGCGCTGCATGTACCACAGTTTAACATAGCCCTGTAGCCCACCTAGGTATGGGGGGGGGGGAATTCTGCAATTAAGCCCATCATTTATATTACAAGATTATTACACAATTTGACAACAGACATACCAGAGTCACTGTTACATAACCTTTAATCTCATGCCAGGAAAATAAAACTTCAATAACTACCCAAGGGAAAAGGTTACGCAAAATGAGATGACCATATTCTTCTGATTCAACCAAGAAAAAAAATACTGTGTTTAAAGTGATAGGCTAACATTGTGGAGCTTTAGTGTTCAAATTGACAAATAAACACCCTAGAATACAAAAGTTTGGAAAGTCATGCTGCCAATGGCAAGATATGCATGAATATACAGTTTCTACTCTGGTGGATGATAAAATAGCCTAGATCTGCACACAGTAAGTCTATGGGAGGAAATGGGCAGGTGAATCCACTTAATTTGAATGCTTGTAGATTTTCACTTTTTTAAAGCACTAAAATCATCATTTTGAAATACAATATTTTTCAGTGCTTCATTTCTAGACCTGATCAAAGACACTTGAAGCATGGAGGATTATGTAGCTCAGCTTTTTTTTTAACTGGTGGTAAATTTTAGCCAGTGGCTTTAAGGGTTTATGCAACCAAGCATAGGCTTTTATAGCCTACATGCAGTGACTTATAACATAATATACAAAAGAGATACCAAGCTGATTGCACAGATCTGCATTATGCCTGTGCATCAATCAAGCATGAAACATTGCATTCTAAAAGTTTATTCAAGGAACTACAATTGGAGAAATTCCTTCTCCTTGGTTATACAATCCAAACAAGGCTGCGATATAAATACACACATAACATTGCAAAGCTGCCTACCACAATACTGCTAGAACCAGATATTTTAAATCAATTTTAAAAGGCAGTGCATCTCTTTTGCATGCCTAAAAATTGACATTGTGTAAATACAACGGCATTTAGAAGAAAATGCCATCCGGGAACCTTTAGCAAAATAAAGGAGTTACAAACTCAGTTTTAGTGGAATTATATTGGCCGTTAGACTCTGATTTGAATTTTTTTCTCGTGAGAAAAACTTCTTACCATAGAACATATACTAAACGGCTATTGTTTTTCTTTCACATTTTTCAAATTCTACGTAATTACGGACCCCCAGATTTCACAGACATGCCCTTCATCAATAGCCTAAGGGCATGGGTTATCTTTTCCTGGTCTGCGGGGATGTTTGCAAATGAGATCCACTGCCTTTAAATACCGGTATATGCTTTTATGAGGTGAAATCAGTGTTATCACTTTCCCCATCTAGTTCGGTTAAAGCCAAGTGTGGTTTTGGTCAATCAGACATAATTTCATCAATCTTTCATAAAGTATTCTATTGTCACCCCACACATCAGAAAACAACATCAAACCTACTGAAAATCATCTATACTGACAAAATGTGATGTTTAAATTATCGGAGAATGTTTGGTGGTATGTACATATATGTTACCTATGGGAAATATCGGGGTCCCCCCCCCCCACCATTTGACATTTTGATAAATTTCTCAAAAATGGAAGAGTTTCAGAGTGAGCAATTATCAAGGCATTGATAGATCATGTAGGGCACATTATAAACAACATAATTGCAAAGAATATAATTTTTCACCATTTACCAAAACTATACTTGGGCTTTGAAGAGTAAACTTCATCCAATCTTTTCTAACATATAATTTGTCTGATTTCAGGGGAATCATTCTAGTGGTCACTGGAGGCAAATTGACCACTACAGAGAGGTGACCGCTAGGACATGTTTGATTACAGATTAATCAGGGCTCGACACTAGCACTTGCCTGCTTGCCCGGAGTAAGTAAAATTTCATGTCAGGCAAGTAAAAATCTCAAAATGTTAACATTTACTTGCCCGATTGGGTAAGTAAAATATTGATCACGAAATGAGCAAAACATAAAAATCTTACTAAAAAAACAACAGAATATGTCTAAAATTTTGTGTTCAGTTAACTTAAAATACTAAATTCCATCATTATTCTGTTCATTGTACTCAATTTTATGACTCTTTAAATATATAAATCACACATTTTGCAACCTTCAGAATTAAAAGACGTCCAATTCTAAAAAAGGACATTGTTGGTTAAAATCAGTGAGAAATCATTTTTGATGTTTTTGATTAATTTGTTTATTTTGGTCAAGTAAATTTTTATTCGGGAAAGTAAAAATCTGACAGTGATGATTTCACTTGCCAGGACAGGTAGGGAAAAAAGTTAGTGTGGAGCCCTGGATTAATAACGATATTCTATGACATATTTCAGGCATGACCCAATCAGTCGGGATGACGGCATCAAACCTTCCACCTTGCCCAAGCTAATTCAAGATATTCTCCAGGGGCAATGCACAAATAACTAGAGTCGGATGAATATTGCATGACCCCTCCACATTATGTGAGGTGTGTGCATGCGGGACAGACGGATGTACATGTACAGTGTTGGACACACCATTGCAATCCCGAATCCACTGGAGTGATTGCTTGTTGGACATTTTGGCTCCGAGCACACATACTGTAGTCATGTGATCTAGGTTGTGTAGATGACAAAAAGAAGAAGATATAACTAAGCTGCTAGACAACAGTGGTGATTTATTTGTAATAGATGGAAAGAAAGAGAGAGAGAGTTGGGGGAGGAATGGAGGTGTTAGACTTCACGTTAAGTCCAGCGAGGCGTGTTACACACCACAGAAATCTGTAGCTATGTCAGTCATGGCATGTCGGCCATTTTGTTTAGAAAAAAATGAAATACTTCTAAGCTGCTAGAGAACAGTGGTGATTTATTTGTAATATATATAATGAAAGAGAGAAGAGTTGGGGGAAGAAGGGAGGTGTAGACTATTGTTCATCCCATTAGTGGTTGCAATCTGTTGGTGCTAATAAGTCAAAAGCATAATTCAACAATGATCACAATTCAAAACATCTAAGCTAAATCATCCCTCAAGCTATAGGTGTCTCTGATGAGGTCTAAAAATGGAGCCCTGCAAAATATTTTTCCTCAAAATGATCATTTGATGTTTTAAACAGTGAAAATATGTATGTACCGATTTTTGCTACATCCAATTTCTCCATACACTGCTGTAAACCAGATGAATAAGCCATGTGTGTTGTTCATCCATGGATGCAAATCTTGTCAGTGGCAGCATAACTTCAAAATGTTATATTATAAAATGTTTACTTGTCAATTCAAGTACTACCATGCAGCTTTAACATAACAGATTTACTTTTGGTTAAATTGAAGCTTCACAATGTTAAATAGTATCTGTAAGTTGGTGTCACATGAGGCATGTATGTAAATTGAACTAACTTATCTATAGTAGATGTGTATATACTGTGGCTTCTGTAGGCATATATGCATGGGTGGTGTTTTTAATGTTCAAATGCCCCCCTCATACAAAACAGTTTGATGACACCCCCAAACTTCCCTCCCCCCAATTTTACAGAAAATACTCCACTTAAAAAAAAAAAAATTGGAGAAATTTTTCATCACTACCAAGTCTATAAGGGGCAAAATTGTCAAGAAAACACTAATACCCCCATATTTGCTGAACTTTCAAAATCATAGGGGGCAGCCACCCCCACCTACCCCCCCCCCCCCCAGTGCTGCCCCTGTATTCAGAAAGAAATTGAGCATTGTACATTTAGCTCAGCTTGAAATCTGAATTAGTACAAACAATCAACACAACACGCTAAATTTACAACCAAGTATTAGCCTTGGTTTGATATGAAGTAGAATTTGTCTAGAAGCTAAATTGTTGATGTGTCATGGAACTTTTTTCTGAACAGAGTTGTGCCTTGCAGGCTTGCCTTTGGCAAGGAAGCTCATATGTTTTGTGAGCAAACATGAGACACGTATATCGCCAAGGGCCGAACCCTGCCCCAGATTTTGCATAAAGGTCGACCGAACCGAGCCGTGACATCACTCTGGTTCAGCATTATGTGGAACCAGTGCAGCATGTCACAACTGGTTGTTACCACCAATACCAAAATCCGATTTACAATGGGTCATGATTCTACTATTGTCTCCACTAGGGTTGTAAAATTCCCTGGAATTTTCAGTGTGGAAAATTTCCATGGGAATGTTTGGACATTTTCCAGAAATATTGGGAATTTTCGGTAACTTTTGGAAACTTTGCATATTTTCATATATTTAGCATTGGAATTTCAAAATTAATATGATCATCTAATATTAGAAATATCATGATATCAAAACTTTAACTCTAACACAAAGAAGAAAGGAAATATAACAATGCAAATTTAAACAGTCATTTATGTTTGTTATTATGTTAAATTATGAAAACATAAACCTTACTTAATTTGAACATGTAACTTGGCTTTGTTTGCAACATGGAAGTCATATTAGTTTAACCAGCCCTGATACGGATGAAATTTAAAAAAAAGAAAATAAGTAATTTTCCATTTTATATGATGACAATGAAAGTTCCCCCGATTCCCAGCCCACTGAAAATTCCCGAAACTTTCCATGAAAAGTTTCAAAATGCCCAGAAAGTTTCCAACCCTTTGCAACCATCGTCTCCACATTAACCAGTTTGAGGTTATCACTTTGGTGATTCCAATAATCAGTCAACTGTAAGTGTAAGCTACCATTTTATGTCCTTTTATACATTTTTTCTTTTTTTTGGGGGGGGGTCAAAATGTACTCAATGCCTGTGTACATCTAATTGTACTGGAACAAACCATTTTGCCATGATTTGCCATCAACAACAACAAGCATTGATATGACCAAACGTCCATGAACAGTACAAATGATAACCTTTTGCCTAGAATAGTCCCCCCTTGACAAAGTTCGTGACAATTCCACCGCACAAAATTTTTTGACCACGTCGCTCGCTGACTTATTACTTTCAAGGGCTATGCAGTTTCAAAAAAGCCCGGGATAGTTAGGGTTAAGGGGGAAATCTACAATGGTCACTCACTCATTTTTAATTATTAAAAGGACCTAATGATAGTTTTAAACTGTAACTTTTCCAGGCTTTTATTTCTATACCTTATCAGAGAGACTAGTAGCATGGAGGATCACGTAGCTCAGATTATTATAAACTGGAAACATTGTTAGATGATGCCTTTAATGACTACAAAAAGTTTAAACTGCTTTATGCAATTTTAATCACCGTAGGAGGCCAGTCATTTGCGTACGTCAATCCAGGTTGGAAACACATTGCAAACATATAGCGTGTTTCTATTGAGCCTACCGTATTTATCCGGATAAAATTTAACCGGCTAATAGCGGAGAAGGTCTGTTTCTATTGGATGGCGTTTTCCAGAAAGCACGATCGATCATAACGGGATCGTACGATTACCGCAGCATGCGACGTTATCATCACGGAATACAGGAAATATTCAGGGATGGAGTTGGCGCATGCGCACAATATGATCTCATTCACGGAATACGGGAAATATTCAGTGGATGTTTAACCAATGAGATTACAGAATTTACGATCACTAAAAGATAATATGTAAGATTCTAAAAGAACCATAAAATTCAATAAATACAATGAAGGCCCCGTAATACAAAAGAACGCTGGATTAGACGGAAGTGAATTTTGAAAAGAATACTCAAAGTCAATTACAATAAAACGCGCTTTTCACTGATAATCGCTTCATTATCTCTATTCAGTGACCTTTGGTGACTCATCTCTAAGTTGTGACAAATCAGGTTTCTATATGCAGCTTGTGGTTTACCCTCTTGTATTATTTGAATGAAGTCGTATACTATCAAGCAGGATGCTTAGAACTGCATATATATTGGTTGCAATTAGGCACTACTTTACAAAATCCAGATGTATATTTCCAAATAGCCTTTATACAATCAAAAGGTCTGCAAAACGTACTTCAACTTTGCTGCACAACATTTTTCCTAAAAACGATGTTGTGAAAAGTTATAGCTAGTTGAAATCAGTCATTCAATTTCCTTTTCCATAACTGAGCGCTCTTGAAAAAAAGTCAGCACGCAGGGGTTTCATGGTCCCGCACACAAAGAGTTAAGTGCTTTTAAAAAGTGAAATTCAGTGAGCAACCATTACAGTTTTCCCCCATAGATTGTTGTGTCACAGACCTTTTTACCACCAGAGATTCATGTATCTGTATGTATTTTGCTACTGATAGTATAGTCATGTAACTGTCTAAAATTTTGTGTTCTAGGGTATTTATTTGTCCAACGAACCGCTATTGTAAGTTTAAGGTCAGATGTCAAAGTTTGACCATTTTTAATGGTGTTTCCAAAGTGTTAAACAGTACCTTTAATATGATACAGCAAAACATTAGCAGGATGGAGCTAGCCCTGCTTGTACTGTACATGTATGCACATGTCGACATTTGTCACTGACATGTCCATGTACACGCAGTGCATGTAGGTACACTATACGTGTATGTATAGTGTACATCACACAATGATTGTACATGAACTTTGGAACATACAATCACTTACATGTATGATCTACTGTAGATTACAACATAGTTTCTGCCCCTTTCTTGTTCATGCCATTGTGATGTTACTATTAAGTGTATCATTTAAATGGCTTCTGTGTCAACATATGATACTGTGGGACAAATAAGTGTCCCAGAGAGTGTCAGTACAAGACATGGGACAAAAGACCCAAATAAGAGAATCCTGTATATCCAGCTGGTCACCCTGTTTAACTCATTCCATTCTAGAGCCTGTCCAGAGTAAAATAATCACTACAAATTTGCTTTTTCATCAAATCGGCAACATACTGGAATAGTCTATTACATATAAAGGGTAATTGAATGATGTGTCGAACATTAGTGTAATTAATTATTTATTGGGGAAATTTTTAAGATCTTATTTTTCTCGTGAAATTTAAGATTAAAAATAATTTTTGATTGAATAAATTTCACTTTTAAAGGACATACAAAAGAAGAACATGTCCGTACAATATGCTGCTCAATTAGTTCAATACATCACCCACCAACAAAGTGGAACAACCCAAAGCCTCATCAGAACAACAGCCGTTGCCAATTTGATAAGTTTAATGAATATTCTAGTTAAAAGTCATTTAAATATTCATAACAAAATAAATATTCATTATGACATTGTAGCACCCTGTTCATTGAATAGCTGATATTTTTTTCTACTTTAGCATATTCATTAGATGGGGTAAATACAGCCACATCCTAAGATAAAAAGGCAAACCACAAATATGTGGTCTTAGTATTGAATGGGTTAAAGGCAGAGAGTCTCTCTGCATGCCTAACTAGATGAATTCTCGGCTGCGCGCAGCCGGTGGGTATGCTTCCGCACCCCCGTCCAATTCCAAAATTGAAATGTTCGGGGCCTTGTGACCTTTGACCGTTCAACTCTGAAATCTCCATCAATTCATCAGTGCCCCATGTACTTCACCCAGTTACATTAATATTTGATAAGACGTTCTCAAGTTACTGTGGTAAAC
>JZLH01S0599917.1:5883-31561 GCA_001188425.1 Eucidaris tribuloides
TGAATTATTATCAAAACGATTTTCGGGCCCTTTCTTTATACAAAAAACACAAGAATCAAAATAATAATAATAATAATAATAATGCATACCCGCCAACCAGTACGATTTTCCAGGGCAGTTTTGGTCTTATTACAATTATTAGGCGGTACGGTAAACAGTAAAAAGGTTACATAATAAAAAAAAATGAAATTAGAGTGCGAGTGAAAAAAAATATTGGAAACAGCTAAACAAAGGTTTTCTTATGAGAAAAAAACATGAATAAAATATACCGTTTGTTCCGTCACTCACCAGTGAATGTAAACACGTAATTTCCATTACGATTTGGGCATTGTATTAAATCACTGCAGTAACCAAGGCATTTGGTTTCATTAATGTTGGTCATTCATGTTCTTTCCTTATTATAATCAACGTTTTTGTTGTTGAAGGCACCGCCTAGTAACTGTAATAAGAACAGAACTGCCCTGGAAAAATCGTACTGGTGGCCAGGCTATGATAATGATACTACTACTACTACTACTACTACTACTACTACTACTACTACTACTACTACTACTACTAATTAATAAAAAAAAATAATAATAATATGCTTGTTTCACGTATAAAACTTCATTTAAGTAACTTTAACATACCAACGCGAGGGGGTTGCCCCATCCTGTGTAATTCTCGATTAATTCCTCCCTACATTTAGATCATAACGCAATCCATTGTCTAATTAACTTAATACTAAATGGACTGTATATCATTGAATAACCAATTTGCACTCATGCTCACAATTATGGAATATTTTGTTGATACTTGAGTTCTTTCTCCTATATATATCGTTCAAAATTTTCAACAACAACAATACCGCCGTTTATAAACACAGATTTTAGTGTCGAGTCGGACGCTCAAAATGCTCAGCATTCCTGAAATTCTTAGATTATAATTGTTCTACTTGGGGTGAGCAAATATTAATCTCAGATGTACCGTTCACGGAAAAATGGCAACTTCTAAAATGTGTCTAAAATATTCCATAATTATGAGCATGAGTGTACATGCAAAAAATGTGTCAATGTTTGTACCAAATGATTATTTATATACGGAAGAAAAATCGAATTCAGTTTAAATCCCAATCCGCGTTTATACTGCTCCTTTTGTTTAGCACAAGCCCCTAAACTACTATCTAAACACTACACACAAAGTAAGTTCCCCCTTTTTCAATATACCATAACTTTTTAATGAAATAAGTTTTAGCAAAATAACTTGGCAGGAATATTTCCACACTCCTTGACAAACCTCTGTGTGAAAATAGGATTAATCCGTCAAGCAATGCATGAGTGAGCATGAATTAAAGGCAAAAATGTCACTTTTCAAAAGTCACAGGAGTCATCTCTTATGCCAAAATAATGGTAAATAATGGTATTTTTTGCTTTATTTATAAAGTGTGCTCACTGAACCCTGACGTGGTTACAACCTCTTATGTCCATACAACGTGTAAAGATACACTTTGCTGAAAAATATCGGATTTCAATTTTTTCCAATAAACTTAATGGATTTTAAAATTTCAAAATTGAGGATGGATGGAAATTGTTAAATTGAGCTCACTGAAGAGTAAATATGCGAAAAGTGCCAAAAGAATTGTTAGGGGGGTCAAACGATAGCTGATTAACATAAATAGCGCTTAATCATTCAACAGAAACAGAACTTGTCAAAATCCTGCATCACAAATCCCTCAAAATGACCCTTGTGACTTTTGAAAAGTGACATTTTTGCCTTTATTACGTGCTCACTCATGCATGACTTTACGGATCAATCACATTTTCACACAGAAGGTAGTCAATGAGTGCAGAAACACTTCTGCCAAATTATTCTGCTCAAAACCATTTCGTTAAAAAGTTATGGAATTTTCAAAAAGGGGGAACTTATTTTTTGTGTAGTGTTTAGTTTAAAGAAAATAACATTGTGGAAGCCCCAGTAAAAAAATTCAAACTTTGCTATCTAACATATCTGACAATGTTTGAATGGAAAACTAAGCACCCTACACCAAACAACTTCAGAAGGTTGTGCTGTCACTCGTAAAACATGTACAGATAAAACTCGCCACATGAATATAGTCAGCGGACGGAAATTCTTCAACACATCAGTCTATGTGGGAAAACTGGAATGGTCGCTAAATGATTTTCCACTTTCTAAAAGCACATTATTATCGTTTTGAACGGCAGTTTTTTTCAGGGTTTCATTTTTTAGATCTTATCGGAGACACTGGTATACATGGTGAATCATTTAAATCAGATATTTTTTTCTTTAAACTGAAACTAGAAACATTGTTATACGTTACCTTTAAGCTTCTAGACTTGCATCCGTATGCACATAGGCTTCCAGACAGCACTTTGGATTTAGGTAAACAAAAAGAACAGTCTAGAAATTTCGATAAACATTTTCGTGACTTTAACTTGAAACAAGGCATGCTTCTTAAAGTTGTTAGAGAATAATGGAAATGCAATAGACCATTCTTAAGTCTTAATTGTCGGGGGTATACATGGTATAGGGACGAATAACATTTAAATCATGAATTGTATAAAATATTATAAGGAAATAAATACTATTTGAAAAATTGTGTATATGCACATATTTGAAACAAATCATTTCGTGCAGGTGTGAATTTGATTTGAAAACAAAATATATACATTAGTTTGAAAGCTATATCATGTTAGTTGCAGTATTTAATTTCATTTCTATATATGAAATACGTGTTATGATATATGACTTTAACAATGTTGTTGCAATATTTATGTTATATTGATTTGTGTGTGTTTAGTTTAAAAAAAACATATTGTTAATGACAAGATATTATTAATGAAATAGTCAATAAAATTTCAACTCACAAATGCAATTTGAACCGTGCATTATTACAAACAACTTGGCTTGACAAAACGGCACGATAGACTTTTATATTTACACAACAGTACAAAAGATACAAAAGATTGCAGGCCATCGGTGTCGAAGTTTGGTTGGCGTGGATTGGTCCTACTCCACTGAGGGAAAGGGAGGGGCTAGGTGCGAGATTGACACTCTGCCTCCACGGGAGCCCGGATAGCTCAGCTGTACAGAGCATTGACCTTGTTATAGCCAAACATCCTGGGTTTGGATCCCAGTCGGGGCATTGTGTTTTTTAGCACTGAAAATGCTTCATTTTCAATTTATTTATTCAGTCCTACTATACTTTGATATCATTATACAAAAGATCGTCTATCTCAAAAGACACAAGTTAACATTGTTGAGCTTCTAAAAAAGTAAAACTTTGATATTTGAGATAATAGCGCTTAAGTGGACAGATAGGATACAAAAGTTTGAAAAGTTATGCTGCCACTGGCAATGTATGCATGAATAAACATAATTGACCTATTCCTCAGGTGGAGTATAAAGTAGTCTAGATCTAAAACACAGTAGTCTATGGGAGAAAATGAACAAGGTGAACCCGGTCAAACTAAGTACTCGTACCGTTTTAAAGCACTGAATAATCATTTTGAAGTACATTTTTTTTCAGGGCTTCATTTTTAGACCTTATCAGAAGACACTTAGAGCATGGAAGATTATGTAGCTCACATTTTTCAAAACTGTGAAATTGTGTCTTTTCAACAAAAACCTACAGGAGAATCCAGCAGTTTGAACACTGTATGTTTATGTCCATATCTTCAAGATCTTTTTCCACCTGCATCAAATATGAGCAAAATCAGTAACCTATCAATTATGCTTACTTTGGTAAAGTTATACAACGTTAAACCATTTTCTGAGTATGTAATTTTTCTGGTGTAAGTGGGATGTTGAACGCTGCTAAGCTCCCAATTTTTTTAACTATTGATTTAGAATTGTAATGTGAACTTTCATTGCTCTATATCACGAACATTAAGTTACATGTAAGTCCTGAAAAGTCCCAATCGAACAGGAAATCCGCTTTCTGTTCTAAATTCTAGAGGGATCCATTCCTATAATGTTACACCCATGTTAGTCCGAGGTCATTCAACATAATGGTCACTCCTGTTGATTTAATTGCCCTCATGAATCGGGGATTTCGCTTGAATGACGTAGTAAAAGTAACCGGACAATTTGCCTGCGAGTTAATTTCGAAAATAAAGTACCACGGCGGCTTCTTTGAAAGTTACTAACTCGATTGTGATTATGCGTGCTGACTGTGTAATCCATTCAATTTACCTTCATGCTAATTCAGTAATATCTTTTCATTAATTTTCATTCAAATGTTGTCGCGTATACATCGAAAACTAAACAGGCTTCCCTTTCCAAAAGAGCATTGTAGCACTAAACGCATCGCATGTTGTTTACAGTAGTAATTAATGAGGAGGACTACACATACTGCAGTCGAGTGGTCGGTAACTTCAAGGGGACTTAAAGGGCCAAACGGACAATAGAAACCCTAAATCGAGAGTCATAAAAAGCAAGCAATACACTCCCACTTGTAGAGCTTGCCGACAAAGCATTCTTCTTTAACTCCCCATTTAAACTCGGTGAACATAATAGTTAAATCCCAGCGAAAACAACACATCACTTGCTTAAGCAGTACGCTATGTGTGCTCGGCGTCTCATTATACTATCCGCTTAACAACCAACTTTAAACGGATTTACGAAGTAGTCAATGGCTCAAAAAACCGCCACTTAAGAGCGACCATGTTGCTGTTTTACAAACCCCCATAACCTTGTTGTGGGTATTTAATGACGTCTATCTTGTAATGCAACGCAACCGTTAACCGGGGACGATTGTATATTTATGTGAGTGATTAAAAGAAGCAAAGTGGCTTTTAATACTGAGCATTCAAACTATAAACCTTGTAAAATGACGGGTTTCGGTCACTTTAAAGGCATACCTAACAACACCAAACGGTCCCAAACAATAAGAAGCTACAACTCTCGAAATTCAATGCTCGTTCGTTTGTGCGCGTGCGAAATCATTTTGTCCTGTCACGGCCAAACGTTCTTGTATCTTTTATGTTTTCTCAATGAAATTGGGACGGCTAGAAGTTTTATTGAAAGTCACGAATCTCGTCAAGTTTCAAAAGGATTTATACGACAACATCTGCTTTGAAAAAAAAGTAATAAATTTCACTCCCCTAGGACTAATCAGCGGGTTTTTACGAACAGTTTCTTAATTAAGTGTTTACTACCTTACACACAATTGCCATGATGTTGGCGGTGTGTTTTTATTATGTCGAGAAAATCGTTTTCTTGTGCCCCAGAAATACCCTTCTTCTAAACAGCAACACAGTTCAAATTGGCTTCGTGGCTTCGACAAAATCTAAAAAGGAGAGCTTCAGTTCAAATAGATTTCCCGATGCTAAATTCATTTCAAATAGAATTCCCGATTGTATTGTAAAAACGATGAGCTAAATAATCTGGCAATGTTATAAGATGGAAATAAATGGTCCTTTTTCCTTTTTGCCTATTGGCAGTGAGATAAGACCATTAATGTTATTTATTCTCACAAACATGTATTGTTACTGGCAATGTGTTGATATATTGTGGTAAAATGTAGATAATATGTGTATAGTAGTATTATTTCATCATTAAGATAAGGCATGCCACCGATATAAAATATAATTTTATATATAAACATAAAGGCAATTGCTACAGCATGGATATAACGTTGCCTCAAACAAATTTTCATTGAATTGAATATTCAGTGGAATTACTTTATTTTTATTGCACTCTGAACGTGATTTATAATCAAACTATATTATAAAATAAAATAATAAATAAAAAAAAACAGTAATACAAAGTAGAAACAAGCAGACATCCAACGAATGACTGTCATCAATACCTTTTCATATAGAAATAAAGCAGCATCATAATATAACAAGTGCCCTCTATTGACATTTGGTAAACTCGGAAAAAGATCAATGAATTATGACCAAAATGTATACTGTATACATCAAACATTCTTAAAGGTAAATGACATGATTGGGAGTAGTCCTCAACTTGGGCTGAAACTATACTCTAGAATTAAGTAAACAATGCAAGGATTCTCCTGTGAAAATTTTGTAGTCAAACGTCGACTCATTCTAAAATAACTTATGTCAATATCCCTTGTGGTATTGTGTGGCTCCCTATAATCTTATTTTTAACTGACCCAGATAAAATTAAAATACTAGTATGTTTATGCTTGATTCTCCTTAAGTAAACAAATTAAAGGCAAATCCATCCAGCTGGGAAATCCATTCCAGCTAGTGTACAGTTGGTATATATTTCAACTGATTTGGTTCTTGAGGCATTTTCAAGTGTTCCCAATTATGTCACTAACTTTTAACATCCGATCAAAACCTCGACCGATGTCATCAAATATTTTGATCAATATGACCAACATCCGGGTCAATATTTACCATAACATTGGTAGATATTGATGAACACTTTTTTATATATATAATAGTTTGTTTATTGTTTGGTATTTTTACTGTACAGGTTTCCAACAAATATTAGTATATTTTCAAAGGTTAAAATACGAAAAAAACTAAGAAAATGTGTGCATATAATACTGAGAGAGATACTATTCCTGGCCATCATAGAACATTAGAATTTGAATCTTTCTTGATTATGCTGACTATGGTCCTCTGCGAAAGCGATTTTCATTGTAACGGTTCAAAACAACATTGTAATATAATTTAGAAAGGTATGAGCTTGTTTTACGATGTCATGTATACATGTAGTTATGTCCAACAGAACCAGCACTTTCATTTTTGTAACAGGCGAACCGCACACACTCCAACGCCATGACTTCTTGTGAGAACTCCCTTCCATGCAATTCACCCAGCAACGAACTCCGCAGCAGCCATGGCGTCAGTAGCGGTTACTGCCGTGGCGTACTGACGTATAGCGTTGGACTACATTGAAGCATGCATTGTTCTACTCTCTACTATTACGTATTCTGCATTTTTGAACGAATTTAACTAAAACAATATTGTCAGAAAGTTTGTATTATCGGTATATATATATTTTTTAAGTAATACAATCGCAAATTAATTTCGATAGGCGATTTAGTAGGGATAGTCTGTTAATGATAAGTATTTCAGCGAAATCTTAAATTTGTCTTAATGATATGCAATATTAATTTGTCGACATGTGATGTGCCGGGGGTGATGTGCTCTACAGATTTACTGTTACAGATAAAGCAATGTTGGCATTAAGTAGCTCCATGGTATGACGTCAGAAGGAAATGTCGTTAACTTCCCGTCATTTCACTGGCATTTTCTTTCGGCGAAAATTCTCGGTGTTGGACTGACGACGAGACCGACAGCGATGATGAAGATGCGATAAATACAGCCTGTCCCAGAAAAAAATGTCCCTCTCATAGACAAGAGAATAATTACCAAAATCTGGTTTTATACTCAATTAAGTTTACATATTTAAAAAGCTCATTTTATTTTCTAACTTCTGTGAAAATTTCATTGGTCTCGCTTCATTGGTTTTGAATATACAGTCCATTATGTAACAGCAGTGCTTTTCAGTCCATTCTAAGTTTGCAGTGCTTCATCAATGCATCAACCTGAATGGTAATCAGGTGGAAGGACGTGCAGGAGAAGAATAAAAGTTTACAAGCTGGACATTGAAGGACAAACTTTAAATGGAACACATCCTATGAAAGCAAACATGACCAGTGGAACTAAGTTTTGATTAGTTTTCATTTTAACTTGACTTTAGTTACCTAATAACAACCAGAAAACAGTCATTGACATGAAAGTGAAGCATGGAATAATGCATGGAATGTCTGTAGTGGGCATTTCTTTTTAGTAAACTTGGAATGGGCCGGAAAGCACTGCTGTTACATACGACCCTGTATATTTAAAACCAATGTTCACAGGAACTACAAAATTAAATGGGCTTTCTAAATTTGTAAACTTAATTGAGTATAAAACTTGATCTTGGTAATCATTCTGTTGTCTACGAGAGGGACATTTTTTCTGGGACACGCTGTATTTCAATTTGGCTGTTCTGAGGGTTACTATGAATTTATACAGGCCTAATGAAGTGGTCAGCCAAATGTTCGAGGCATACATTAAGTAAGTACTGTATACGGAAGTTCAAGTAAGTAAGTATAGTAAGTACGTGCGTTAGTAAGTGAGTAAGTACGTAAAAGAGTAAGTATAGTAAGTAAGTAAGTGAGAGTAAGTACGTAAACGAGTAAGTATAGTTAGTAAGTAAGTGAGTGAATGAGTAAGTAAGCAAGTACGTAACTAAGCAAGTACGTAAGTAAGTATAGTAAGTCAGTAAGTGAGTAAGTAAGCAAGTACGTAAGAGAGTAAGTAAAGTAAGTACGTAAGTGAGCAAGTAAGTACGTAAGTGAGCAAGTATGTAAGTAAGTAAGTAAGTAAGTAAGTAAGTAAGTAAGTAAGTAAGTAAGTAAGTGAATATAATATAAACAACAACATCCTATTAGCTCAATGAAATAAGCCAAACCCGCTAGCACAACAAAAACATTTCTTCAGTTATTGTTATATGACGAAACGCATACGACACTAAATACAACAAATACACGACCATTCTTAATGTGTCTACATGTTATATTATTCGTGTTCGTATGTAATTCATAGCCAATTTTGTTTTCCCTCTGGAAAGCTGTTAAAACCACCGATAGAACACTGAAAAATAAAACGAACTGAATAAAATAATGAAATTAACTAACTAAATAACTACACAGAGAGAACATAGGAAAAACAGAAATAAAGAAAGGAAGAAATTATGAAAGAAAGGATGAAAAAAGAAGTTCAGATGGGATCTTGCTCCCGTGTCCAACGTCCGGAAGCGGGTGGCGAAAACTCCACTCCAAAACCACTTTTTCATTGCTAAGTTTGACGTTGTTACAGAGAAAAGTAATTTTAAGTTAATATTCCCGGATGATGGCAATATTATTTTTGAACAGTTTCAAATGCAACCTTTACAAAAAAGATGTCAATAGAATATAATCATGAAGTGATCTTTTTACATTTTTTAATTATAAGTTTGTCGAAGATCATAAAAAGCAAGCCATACATTGAGCAATAGTTTCTCATGTTTATATCCCAAGTCAATAATTCGCCCACTTCTTTTCATATGCTCCCTTTTTTCTCCGTCCCCGAATCTTTTCATCCAAATCGGATTTGGTCTCATAGTTGGGGTGGATTTTGTCACTTCACTACACTGGGATAGAGAAAGGAGGTCCTCTTGATCGGATTATCCGTCCAGTAATTATCCCTCCCAGAGGCTTCGGGACTTTGATTGTCCAAATCCGACATTTCCACGTTCGATGAATAGATCAAACAGTGGCGAGCCGTTGTCCTGCCGGCGCCGCCGCGGCAGATAGCGGGTGAACAACATGGTAAATCTGGAATTCTAAAAACTCGATTCTTTTAGTTTCCTTTTTTATATTATATTGGAAGAAAGAGAGTCAGTGAGTCAGGGAGAGACAGAAGGGACGGTATATAAATGTATACACAGGAGGGCTGAGATCTTGATGTTTATATTATTTGCAAACAGAATGCACTTGTATGGCAGATCAGATTAATACTTGTGTAACCGTTTATATTAACCCTCGACAAAAGAAGATTTTTTTTTTGGAATTGGTATAGCTGTCACCAGGTGTGGTCCACACGGATTTTCTTTAAAAAATTGAGAAGTGAAAGGAAAAGAACATAACAAGAATGCGAAGTGGATTGATTTTGAAATGTTTCCGGCATTATTAATTCGACGATATCTAAGGAGAGGATTAAGAAGTTAGGCCTGTTTTCATTTGCTGGAATTTGACACTGGCGGTATATGGGCGTGGCCCACTTATTTGAAAACTAGAAAATGAAGTGTTTGTCCTGAAACTAATTTGAAGTTAACGAATTTCTGAAAAAAATACAAAAATGAATTGAATTGAATTGATTTGAACTTTCTTTTGCGGAAACAAGCAGAATCTACAAAATAATTAATAAGTTGATAGATACATTCAACACATTCTTGTATATAGGTGTAATTATATAATTAAAGAAAAATGTATATACACAGGGTGGCCCAGAAAGAATGCTACGAGTATGATTGCTAATTTCCTTCAACATTATCTGGTAAAATGTCATTAATTTTTATTTCGTTGGTTAAAACATTCTTTTTCCAATAAAATGAAAGCAAGATCATTGATTTTGAGTAAGGTATTTTGATTCTAGGGCCATTTTTTGGAGGCAATGCAATTTCCCAAATTTGGCAATTTTTCGGCGGTCATTGGAACGCCGAGATATTCTGGCGTCTCAGCTTGCCATATATACCGGACAAACCGCAAAGACAAAAGGGCTGGAATGCCCTCGCTTTCATAAGGAAGACGATGCAAACTATGTCTTCATTGTCATCGCGGTTTGTCCGGTACGGCAAGCTGAGACGCCAGAATATCTCCGCGTTCCGATGACCGCCGCTGTTGAAAAATTGGCAAATTTGGGAAATTGCATTGCCTCCGAAAAATAGCCCTAGAATCAAAACGCCTTACTCAAAATTAATGATCTTTGTATCATTTTATTGGAAAAAAAAATGTTCTAACCGACGAAATAAAAATTAATGACATTTTGCCGATAATGGTGAAGAAATTAGCGATCATACTCGTAGCATTCTTTCTGGGCCACCCTGTATATATACATGTATATATATACATATTGAATACAAGAGTCACATTATAATACACGTGGGCCTATGATGATTAAATATAAATAGAAAACATAAATTAACGGAGAATAGATTCATGTATTTCATTCAACTAAAATATCAAGTATTTTTGTGGTTAAAATAGACTACATTGGTAGTTATTAAACATTATATTTTGGAAATTGACTTGATTGAATAGGAAAATAAATCATTTGCAGTTTCCTGACACAAAAGCTATATAGAGTTATGATCTTAAGCATGTGGCTTGGAATGACGAAAGCCAAAAAGAAATAAACAAAATAAAACATTACTGAATATATATAGGGTGCAGAAAAGAAAGGAAAGAAATGAAAGCTGAGAAACTGAGCATCATGTTTTTATCAAAACATTTAGTTTGAACTCAGATATGGATAACAATATGTTACGTAAAGATGCGCGGTAGGAGAAAAACAAGTCTTATTCATGATCATGAATATTATGGCGGCGTGGAAAGAATAAAGAGTTTTACACGCTTTAATAGAATTAATTCGTTAGCAAATTCCATACATCTCGATCATGATGACGTATGGAGTGTGATGCTAATAATTTGGGATTAAACTATTAATGGATATTCTGAGAATCAGTGGAGTAAGATAAGAATATATATTTTATTGAAAGTAAGTAATGTATCAAAGATTGTGTATAGAAACATGGTTATTGATATAATTATTTATACATGGAGATGACTATTTTAAACTAATTTCTATCAAAGACATTTAATATTTTAAGTATATATGAGAAAAGGAATCAGTATGTGATAAGTAAGTTGAGAGAAGAATGGTCACCACTGAATGAGTTTCATTTATACAGTGTGTATCAAAATAGGTAATCCATGTTTAGATCTAAAATATTGCCAACTATTTTTTTTATCATAGAAATTTATGTATAATATCCTAAAAGACCAAATTTTACTGTTTTCAATGATACAATGCATTCTTCATTTGCATCACTGTCATGCACAAGTACATTGCTCCTGAAGAGAACAATGTCAAGTCACACCTTTTCCAAGTTTTGGTCAATGGATAGAAGAATTAAAACACTGATGAATGGGTTCATGCTTTAAAGATGAGAGGTTACCTCATATTTCACGCAAGTTATGGCAAAACAAGAAAAAGTGTGACTTGAACTTGACATTGCCTCTGCCATAGCAATGAACTCGGTCATGCATGACACTGATGATGCAAGTGTGGTATCATTGGAAAGAGGAAAAGTTGCTCTTTAGGTATGCTATAGTTATAAATCTCAGTAATAAAAATAGTTGGCAATATTAAGCTCTATACATGGATTAACTTTTCTTTATACACACTGTATATCAAAACAAATGATTATACTACAAGAAAAACATCATAGTTTTCTCATGGGTTATTCACTTGAAAGTGACAAAAATCATAATTATCCATGTTTCCAGCCACTATCGTCAGTACACTCCTGCTCATAATTATGGAATATTTTGTTGATACTTAAGTTCTTTCTCCTATATCGTCCAAAATTTCCAAGATAAATGTCTATTTCAGAAAAACACAGTATGTGAAGCAATTCTGGATTTCATGAGATGACTAAAGTAAAAACTAAAATACATTTAAACGAAATAACAATTAAATATTTTTTTTTTAAATCCACCAAAAATCATGAAAAATATTAAATTAAAGTAGTTAAAAAAACAACACAGAAAACTGATAAATTTTGATCTAATGTCATTTATCACTAAATTAACATCAGAATAGTGTCTTTTACAAGTCTAATAACGCGCTTAACAAACGCGTGACTCAACAACAACAACAACACCGTCATTTATAAACACAGATTTTAGTGTCGAGTCGGACGCCACAAAATGCTCAAAATTCCTGAAATACTTAGATTATAATAGTTTCACCTGGGGCGAACAAATATTGATCCAAGACGTACCGTTCACAGAAAAATGGCAACTTCAAAAATGTTTTTTTTAAGTATTCCATAATTATGAGCATGAGTGTATGTGCCAAACTCACAGTCCAACAGAAGTCAACTCCGTGTGGATATTCAGAGGCGAAATGAGATGAAATATAAGAGATGGAAGGGATGACGATGAAAAAAATATTAAATTTGCGTAATGAAGAATTTGGAAGCGTGAACAGATAACGCATCAAAACCCCTCTACCATGTTGTTGATAGTTTTAGAAAGAGGTGTTTGGTGCGTGGTATAAAGAATTTCAGAATTTCGTTGAAAAGATGTGCACTTGTCAGAGCATTATACGCACAAGTGATCAGAAGTGGTTGATTTTTTTCTCTTGTAAGTTTATGCCCTGAATCTGATGAGTGCACGGCACCGAAAAACTTAAGCATGCCTTTTTTAAAATCAGAATTATTATATGCGGCGACTTTGCGCGGTTTGGGACAATTTTGAAATCGCAAGTCACAAAATTCGCTTTGATTTGCTTTGCAATTAACAATGTACAACATTGCAATTCCATGTGGGAGCCATGCAGTGCCACACCCCTCCAATCTAAAACGCCTGTGTGAATATTTCAAACCACAAAAACAAAATCATCCCATATAGATATGTAAACAACTCAACAAGTTTACAATAAATTAATTAACTAAAGGTACTGCTAGACAAGGATGAAAACAAGAAGTGTGTACGTCTTCAAAAAGGCAAGCCAATAAAAAAAAAATCCAAGAAAATCCGATGCTATGAGATACATGTAACAGTTATGTCCGAAGAGGGTATTACTTGTACGCTTTTATTTATTCTACACGCTATTATTGAATACTAACTATTCATAGTCAGAGCAATCTGACGCGTGAACTTATAAAACAAATATCGTTTGTCATACTCTTTGATTTATATCGGTTCATCTTTAAGAATTCGATGCCCCCCAAAAACACCCTAACGGAAAAAAAATGGTGTACCACCGTCTCGCTCGTTTGTCGCAGAGTATCGGTGTCCAATTATCCCGCCAAAAGAATGCCAATTCCAAGAATGATACTAGAAGTAGACGTGTCATCAAGAAGATTAGGAACAAACACGCGTGGATATAACCCCTTGACCTCAACAAAAGATACCCCTCCCTCTCACTCCTTGGAATGTCTCCTTATCCCTTTTCCTCCAGAGTTCAGAGATTATCGTCACCATCTTTCAGATATGTATTTTGGAAACACGAACATCTTTCGCCGCTTGATAATGGCGTGCCGTTGGCCATACACAAAACAAGGATATGATTTCGACTTCGATGAGTCAGGGTTTTGATTTAACATGAACAGTGGGAGGTAGAGTTTGGCGTCAGTTTGGGCTTTCGTGTTTTTTGGAAAAGATAGGGGTAGAGGGAAGAAAAAGGGGCGGTATGGAATGCTCATTTGATTCATTTTTAATTTTCTTGTAATAAACGGCGGGATTTTGATGAGTAGACAAACCTTTAATACCTTTAATGATGATGATGGTGACAATAATAATAATAATAATAATAATAATAATAATAATAATAATAATAATAATAATAATAATAATAATAATAATAATAATGATAAATAAAAATAAAACTAATAATATAAATAAATAGTAAAAAAAATAACAACAAAACAAAACACTAACTAACTTACACTAACCTACACTAGCACTATTACTAAACTCTACTACTACTAGCTACACTACTACTACTACTATACTACTACTACTTCTACATGTACTACCCTACTACTACTACTACTACTACTACTACTATTACTACTTCTACTACTACTACTAATACTACTATTACTACTTCTACTACTACTACTACTACTACTACTACTACTACTGCTACTTCTACTACTACTACTACTACTACTACTACTACTCATACTACTACTAATAATTAGAATATTTAAAACAAAGTTGCTGTGTGGCTACACAAAAAAAACCCATAACGGCACTCACCTAAAACTAAGGAGAAATAAAAACAAAACTAACAGAGAAAATATATAGGGTTTAAAATTCTTTATGAAAGCGTTAAGGGAAATGCATTCACTTATTCTGAATGGGAGATTATTTCAAAGTTTGGGAGATGAAACACACTTGTCATCGAATGATACACTTCCAGGAATGGTGAGAAAGCTTTTGTCCGACATTGATCATTTAGTATATGCGTGGGTGTGGAAACAAGTCTTGGTGGATATCCTGGTAGGAGCAGAATGTTTAAAGATTTTGTATATAAACATGTATATAAAGACAGTTGGAAACAAATTCGTTTATTTCGAAAAAAGTAATTCTTTCAAAAATGGATTGGATAGGCCTATGTGTTTAATGACTGAGACCATTATGTCCAGCAGGTATACGAAGTTTCTACTGTCGGCGTCAAATATAGTTATATACAACGACATAAACATCGGAATCCTGCACTAAATAGTCGTTGATAACGCACAGAAAAATGAAACATAAACAATAAATAGATAAACAAACAAATCAATCAATGATGAATGGAATACTGTACAAATTCCACTTCGTATTTCAATTCAATTTAATTATATTTTATTGTCCATATAAATACAAAGTACAATGGAGTGTGGATTATGTTGCTACAGAGAAATACATCGAATTACACACATGAATTATTATTTAAAACAGAAAAAATACTGACTTTCACATATTTATGCAAAAAAACTTCACATAATTATAATGTTTTAAAATCAGACACAATTCAAATCCCCCTTTTTTTCTTGCCCGCAGCCGCCTCCAATATCAAATCGTTTTTTTTTTCACCCGACAGTCGGGGGAATCGCAGTTATCATCTTTGTATGCTACGCCAAGGTTGTTGTCGGACAATTTGCACTCAACTGCGCGATGAAAATTTGACGCTTGATAATACGCGTATGATGATAGACGTGATATCGCGTGGCCCTGTTATAACCGTCTAATATTGGTGGCAGAATTCACCATTATAAGTCGTCAATGAAATTAAACTGTCACAGGGAATCACTGTTATCGTTTTATCAGCTTCAAAATCACGCTTTTGTTTCAAAGGCTTGGTCTTCCTGGTCTCTCCGTGTATGTGACATCCTGGAACCGGTTCATACTTAAATTGTTAAGTCTGTAGAGCTAAGAATCTGTGCAAAAAGGTTACAGATTAGATCAATTGCATATTTTGGGTCGATCTGACAATTTTTGTCAGCAGCCTCTTATAAAGTGTAGCATGGTCACCGTCCACAGACAGCAGAAATCAGCATCAAACCGAAAAGTGTTTAAAATGGCAAATTGAGATTTTTGAATAATCAACGGGCAGTCGAACTTTGGAAAAATGCGTCCCCCTCCCCTCCCCTTCCCCCTCCCTTGCGTTAGCATGCAAGCTTCACCAGGTTCTCCACAGAGCATTGACCATCCAGTAGTGGGTATTTCAGCAAATGTTGCACGGAGTGAATTGCATTCTGATGTCTTTTTGGACACGGCATAATCCCAATTACCCACGCTGGTCTTGGAATAATAATAATAATAATAATAATAAGAAGAAGAAGAAGAAGAAGACCGGCGCTGACCGCCGTAGCTATAACCCTGGTGACCATTCCCGTTTCCCCTATTGACTGTTGTTGCAGAATTTTCGTCAGCTGACAGTAATTCATGTGCCGATTTTTATCTGTACATATTTTTCGAGTGACAGCATAAATTTCTGAAGTTTTGTGTTCTATGGGGGTGTTTATTTGTCCATTCAAACACTGTCAGATATGTCAAATGGCAAAGTTTAAAATTTCTTAAATATGGGTTTCCACAATGTTCATAATGTATTTAGTTTACTATAGGAGTCATTTTATTTAGTGTTAACATTTCGGTGTTATATCAACACCTCTTTTCGTGCTCTAATATGTAAACTGTCGACAATTATTTAAAACACTTTCGTATTATAATAGAACTATGTTATGTCAATCAATAGGTTTGGTGATCTAATACCACTAGTTGGTGCTTTTTAACATGCAGTTTCCCCAATTTGTGTTGTGCAATTCCTCCCCGTGTGAACTTGAGAATTAGCTAGCCTACGCGGCGTCCTCAACGACGGGATGTTGGTAAATGGAAAATTATTTTTCCAAAGTATGCAAGATCAGCTTTTATGTAATTTCAAAGGTATTACAAACCAAAATTATTGCTGAAACGGTGCTTCTTGATATTTGCTAAGCGATGCGATTATAGATCTGCCGACTGCGAATTATCTCCATGACAGCTCGCTGTGTACGTCTACATTTTTCTTCTTTGCCTTTGTTGTTAAAACCATTAACATTTGAGATAAAAAATCATACACGACGATGAAAGTTTTCATGTATAAATCCAATAATATATATGATAGTTATTCGAGTTTAAATTACACGAAATTTTATGAAAATATGCCAAATTGATTTTTGTGTAGATTCTACACCCAAAATTTTACATTATAATGCATTGTGGCGGATTAGTATCGTGCTCCAAGCAAAAATAAATTTAGTAAATGAAATAGAATATACGAAATTACGTATATGTAAATGACAAGGCTGTCAAAACAATATTTGCTTTAAACTACACTGTATGACTCTGTTAGAAGAAACAGTGCTGCAAACTGAACAAAGGGAAATGATGATTACAACAACTATGAAAAAATCCACTAAGCCTATAGGACTCTGCCGTCCGTCTTGCAAGTTAAATCCAACGTCAACTTACGTTGTTACTTTCAACATGCACAGACGACGTTCCTTTGTTTTATGCTCTAACAGTCTAATAGTAAAGACACGTGTTTTTTTTTTTGTTGTTCAACGTAAAGTTTTCGATTTAATAATATAATATCAGGAGGTAGTTTCAATCTAATCTTCGTTTACACGCCTATATTTGGACGTGTATGAACTTTTGTCCGAGTTGTGTAATTTCCAGAGGATGGGAATACATCTGTTGACATTTCCACGGAACTTCGGGAATTGCCTATATATACTTAAAACTGCACCCTTCAAAAGGTATTTTCCCATAGTGATTGTTAAATTTCGTCTTTTACAGTTACCGTCACCCGAAACCAAAGCATTTTTTTAAAAAGAAGAGTGTACATCATGTGCAATAATACAATTTCTCAATGAATGAATAAATGAATAAATGAAAAAATAAATGAGTGAATGATAAATAGACAAATAGATAAATGAATGAATGAATGAATGAATCAATCAATCAATCAATCAATAATTAAATAAATAAATGAATAAATGAATGAATGAATGAATAAATAAATAAATGAATAAATAAATAAATAAATAAATAATTAATTAATTAAATACATAAATACATAAATACATAAATACATAAATACATAAATAAATGAATAAATAAATAAATGAATAAATAACTAAATAAATAACTAAATAAATAAATGAATAAATAAATAAATAAATAAATTAATTAATTAATTAAAGATTTAAAAACATAATTTGGTATAAAAATAGCTGTTGGAATTGTGCCTCATGATAAATTGATTTACCTCATTTATTTGATAAACCCTTTCGAAAAGTCACGATCAGAATTGTTTAACTTTTCGTTTGAAATGGGAAAAAAAAACCCTCTTGTAATTACGCGTCACGATTTACGGATAATTTCTTCCTCCAAAAGTTTTGATCTCCCCCGCGATTATCATTCGCCGAAAATGTCAACAATCTCTTCGTGTCGTTTACACAGTAATGGTTGCCTTTAAAATGAATTCCCTTGTTTAATTACATGATTTTTGGTCAGTCTCTAAGTAAAGCAACGATGTTGCGGTCATTTCATTTCTGGCGGGGGCTAACCACAATCGGGGCGTCGGGGACCCGGGGACCGAAGCCGCCACACAACGGTTGTTCATAATGACCATTTTCTAAAACCGATGTACTTTGTCTAAACTGACCAAGTTGCCCGCCAACTACATTTTTCAGCGGTGTCTGGAATTCAGGCAAGAGGCGTTATCTTTGATTGATCGATTTGTTGTTGGCTATGGTGCACTTGGAGGAAATTTTGACTGATGTATCGCTGCCCAAATAATTTCCTCGCATTCAACTATTTTTGGGGTCATTGGTTACTGTTACAGTCAACTATTTATGATATACAAAGAAATTAGATGCGATCTAATTAATGGCTGATTAAGTTCGTATCTCTTACACATACACAGGAAACTTTTGATTTGTAAATAAGGTGATTGGCCTTTAGTGGCAAACCACAATAAGGTCATACCTACTTTTTCTCCTTAAATATAGGCTAATATACATAAGTTGATGGTGGTTATTTCAATTTTAGGTCTATAAAGAAGGAGAAAAAGAATCAGATTTAGAAGCAGTAAAAGAAGAAGAAGAAGAAGATGATGAAGAAAAAGAAGAAGAAGAAGAAGAAGAAGAAGAAAGGAAGAAGAGGACGAGAATAAGGAAATAAAAAAAATAATAGGATAAATAGAAGAAAAGACGAACAGGTGATAGCAAAGGATGAAGGAAAAAGATTATTTTTTGCACTGAAAATATCTTTGATATTCCAAAGCAAAAGAAACTTTCGAATATGGAGATCAATGTTAATTGACAAACTTGTCCTTGTGTATAAGCATGGCGTAACTTCTCATGACGATTAAACCCAGACAAAATCAATGAAAGAAATGAATTACAAATGAATATTAATACACTGTACATATTTTAATTGTAATCGGTTATGAAGTCATGATCAAATTTGGAATTTATCCAAATTGACATAATGGAACAATCCATAACAATTTATCTTTAATCTGATTCATACTGTACATCGGTATGTTATATTTAGTTTTAAAGAGGAACATTTTAAAGGTTAACGTTCATCTTGTACACCAATTTAGGTAAATAACAAGAATACGTACAGTCATAACAAAGGAATAACCAATCCCATAGGTTTAATTCATAGTTAATGACAATCGTAAATCAACCATTTCAAATCAATGACATATCTGGGACAAGAACTTAGCTGATATAATGCCTCGAGTCGACGTATAGAGGTTGTTATCACCCTTGTTCCTTTTGTCATGGGTGATAAATGGAAAAACATGGATTGTTCTTAGTTTACCTTTCTTTATTTTTTCCAATTCTTTCAGGAAACTGGTGACACTTCGAAGAGGAGAAGTCATGAATCATGCGTCGACATTTTTGTTGTTGATGATGTTGTTCTAGCTTTGCTGAAGTTTTCTTTCGACCAAACAACAAACCGCAAATGAATCGTGTCTCGTTCGGGGTCAAGACCGAGATGATTGTTGTCGTTAGTGTGGCGGACTGCTAATCAACGTCGTCGTGGTAAATGATATTGTATGATTATTGTGCTCTCTACCTCAACTCTTGATGTATAAGCAAGAATTATTAGACTAATATAGTAAGGGAATTTCCCGCTAGACAAATAAACTAAATTCACTCGGATGCGGTTGATGATGACCGCATTATTACCAATTACATACGGAGGAATTGTAATGTTTTGATTGTTACCCACAAAGTCAAGTACTTCGAAATTATTTGGAACGTTTTCTACCCGCCATTTTTTTTTAGGTAAAAATCTTCCTGCCTCCTCAGCCAAACTTCAGACGATAGATGAAAGTAACACTATAAAACCAATGACGCATTGACTCCCCGAGGAAAGGCGCAAATTTGGAGAAAAGATTGGCCGTTCCTCTCGAAATAGTAGATAATGATGTTTTCACTAGGGGGCTTGCTACGTTAAGATACCACAATGCTTAATGTCATGTATCAATCGCAGACATTGTATGGAACGATCGTCTGCTTGAATTGAGAGTCTGCGTCAGCCCGACTCCGCCGGGAGCGCACGCTGCGTTAACGCGTTGAAAGACGCACGGCGTCGCGAGAGTTGCGGTGTTACGCGCTGCAGCCCGGCCCGGGTCAGAGACTCGGGTTCAACACAGGGAGACTGCGGAGGGCTGGGTTATCGCTACTTCGGCGCCAGAGACAAACTCAAAACCAATTTGTCGAGGAAAACACACATCCCGAAGTCTTCAGGGGCCAGAGGAGGAAGAGGACAAGTACAACAAGATGTCGGTAACATCTCTACTCCGTGTCTATCGTGCCCAATCGAGGGTAATCGGCCCGGGAAATCTGTCAAGTTATTACTTTGAACCGCTTTCCTGCAGCGCCATATTCGAGATCCTATTGGACTGGCGTATCGATAAGAGAGTTGTAAACGAAGCGAAAGAAACATCGACGTTATGGTGATGTAGATATGATTTCCACGTCACGACACGTCACTTTCCATCATCGTCACCCGACAGAAAGCGAAGGGTGACGTTACGATGTAAACACAACTTTCGATGCCACGGCCAGTCTATACGACTGGAGACGTATAGGAGAACTCATATTTGAAAGATATGATTATCATTCTTGAAACAATGATTAGGTTGAGGTGACTTAGGAGCTCCTTCTTACTTCTGTATCATCATTAAGAGTTACAAAATCGAATACAGAGAACCCTATCATAATTAGATACATAGTGTGTGTGTGTGTGTAGATTATACTGATTAACATGTACTTCATAATAATCGATATGACATCGTGTCGAATCGTCATTGCGCTTTCTATTCCATACTGAAATCCAGAAAACAACACGATTATTTACATCTGTGAGAGATGAATTACACATGTTATGACATATTAATTAATTCAGTATTATTGAATAGGTCGACCTAAACATTTATTAAGTGATAAAAAGTAATAGTACTAATGACAAACAATCAGGTAAAACTCAAACAATGATTCGATATAACAGGAGCTATACTATGCACAGTGCATTAATTGCCAGGAAAGGAAATGAACGGAAACATAGGCCTAAATAACAATGAAAAAAATATTAAATTAAAAAGCTGTTATTTGCTTTTTTTATGGTAAGACCCTATTATTTCATTTATTTCAGGCATATGTTAACAAAACACCCCTAATTACGGGAGTTTATCAAATATAAAGAGAAGTCTACGTGTATTACATTACATCACATCACATCACATCATATCGCATGGCATCGCATCTCATCACACCGCATCGCATCGCATGATTCGCATCGCATCGCATCACATCACATCACATCACATCACATCACATCACATCACATCACATCACATCACATCACATCACATCACGTCACGTCACGTCACGTCACGTCACGTCACGTCACGTCACATCACATCACATCACATCACATCACATCACATCACATCACATCACATCACATCACATCACATCACATCACATCACATCACATCACGTCGCTTCGCGTCGCATCGCATCGCCACACATCGCATCGCATCGTATCGCATCGCATCACATCACATCACATCACATCACATCACATCACATCACATCACATCACATCACGTCACGTCACGTCACGTCACGTCACGTCACGTCACGTCACGTCACGTCTCGTCACATCACACCACATCACAGCAAACATAACTTGGTGAATTGTTTTTACACAGCATACTTTAGTCATTGGTCCCAGCTGTTTTGTTTAAATGATAAACCGCATTGTTATTTTATTTGAATGTCAATGATTATCAGATTAATAACCAATAAACGCATTAGGATTAATTATTTCTCATCGACGTGTTTTACATTACCGCCAAGGGCCAAGGGGCGATTTAGGCTAACCGCGGAATATAAGGGCTTATGCTGTTTTGGGCATGGGAAGGTAAACATCTTGGGGAGGTGGAACTTAAGTTTAAAAAATCAACTGTTTAAGGCCAAGGAGGGAGGGCAAATTTCGTTTTGCTTTCCAGGGGCGGAACTCCTCTGCCTGAGGAGAGGGGGGGGGGTGCACCCCTTGCAGCCCCTGCCCTCGTAGATAAGAATTCGTCTCAAAATAAAGAACTCCTGAATATCCATTTTTTTTCAGAGCCGTGACATACAGACAGTAATTAGAAAACCTCTATGATTTGACTACACAACTAAGGCTGTTGCATTGTGGGAAAAGATGGTGATCCATCATTTGAGTTAAAAGAGGGCGCTATTTCATTCGGCCTTGACATTGGATTATTGATTTTCATTCGACTTTTCCTTATCTAAGTCCCATCAAAAACAGTTTAAAAATGACGATCAAAATAATCCCCGGTATTATCGGTGCTTACACTGCTTACTGTCTTCATAAGATCTAAATCTCTGAAACAAAAGAGGGAACAAACTCACGTTGGTTATCGAGAGAATTTTCTGGTCAATTCCAATCTTCATAGACTGAATTTGAAATAATTTCCATCTTTTAAGGAGCGATCGTTGAACTCAGTGGCATGTTACTGAATTTAACTCTGAACAGAGTGACTTCAAGTCTCATAGCATGATCGAGTCCTGTAATAAGTCACTCCAAAAAGAACAAAAATATCTAAAACTTCAGTTCATTCAAGAATAAACTATTCACTGTTTTGTTTTTGTTTTTAGATATGTAATAAATTGATATTCTCAATGTTCCGTCACTGTTAATGATAATACCAACATCCCAAATGTATTTCAGTTTACATCGCTGAGTTCTTCAAAGAGTGATATAAGAACTCAAACTTCTACACATCCAGAGCGGGGAACTCGGCAATTTTGTAGGTCATCTACTCTTGTGTAGTTTATCTTTGGAGTGTATCGCGTCACATAGCATGGCATAAATCATTCCGAGCTCTATAACCCGGCAACAGAAATAGAACACCATTAAATCTTGTTCTACTTTATTGTTCTTGTTCACAACGGCAATACCGCATAAATAAGTGTCAGCCGCTAATTCCTCGTCGGTTCACTACCCGGCCAATCGCCTTTCTTCGTCTTGTCAGGAAAAGAAAAATGAGCGATTCGTGTCTTACGGTTAATATCATTGAAGTCACATTTTTACCAGCGACATACATCATCTCTACGATACAAACCCAACTTGCATTACATATGGCATGTTCCCATAATAATTGCCCTTCCAGCGTAGTAAAGATAATATGTATAGCCCCGAATGTTTTTGTCCGAACTTGGTTTTAATACAAGTGAATTATTTTCTGCCCCGGAGCCCGTTCATTCAAACTGCCATCACTTGGGGTCGAAAAGTCGCTGTACCGTATTTATCATCCGCGCACAACAAACCATTTCTCTTCTTTTTTTTTTCTTACCATCCTTCAACTGACGGTTATAGCTCTACCTTTCCATTTCTTTTTTTGTTCCGAACGATGATGACCGCTTGTAATCCCGAACTTCAAAATTCTACCAACTCTGTACGTCCCGATTTTTTTCCTTTTATAATAACCACTTAGTTCTTTTTACACGTTCGTCTTTTTTTCTGGCGAGTAGTGCTGTGAAAAAAAGTTGTCAGCGTAGGATGAAATTTCTAGCCTATTTCCCACTCCTATCTTTTCATTATAGTTCGCGACAAAAGAAAAATGGGTCATGCTTTTTGAGCGATATGTACGTTGTTCAATACTTACGGATTTTCGGTTTAGCAAGTCTACAGATCGGTGCAATGCCCTCCACAAGGCCACCCAGAAATAAAATTTCGACTCTTTGCTGATTTTAGTTAGTCCTAGGTGTTCATGGCGTTGGCGTAATTTTAACGCAAGTGAGTCTTAAATTGTGGATTCGAACGCAATCGAAATCTGGAGCAATTTAGTGGTGCATTTCATGTTGTCGTTACTTTTCGAAGTTGGAGTCGAGTACAATTCAAAAGAACGAAATACATGTAGCATCAAACACACCGTGACTCCAAAAATTGTCGAAATTTTGGAGAAGACTCTTTAACGTTACTTATAAACTAGAATTCGGTTCCTCATCCCAGTTAGCTCTGCTTGTGGTTACTATCCTCCAATTCGAACCATACACGCCACCATGACCGTCTCATTGAAACAAACAAACAACACGAACAAAAACAAACAAACGAACAAACAAAACCAACTGACAAACAAAAAGAAACAAATAAAAATTTGTACAAACAAGAAACAAAAATAAAAACAAACGAATGAACGAGCGAACAACAAACAAACAAACAAACAAGCAAACAAACAAACAAACAAACAAAGAACTAACAAACAAAATACATAAGAGTACTTCTTAAGTAATCATCAATAACATTATCAATGTATTTGTCACTAATTGTCACTATTTGGTTTATGAAAATCTGTATTGAATACATCAAGGAAATGTAAAAATAAATATTCAATCAATCAATCCATCCATCCATCCATCCATCCCTCAATCAATCAATCAATCAATCAATCAATCAATCAATCAATCAAACAATTAAGCAATTCATATACCCATTCATCCATTCATTTATCCATCCATCAATCAACTAATCGATGAATTAATCAATATTTGAACTTGAGGCACGAATTTTGAAAAAAAGCGATCGGCATTAATTGACATATATTTTCTTATAAGATACCGGTATATGCGTAATTTTGAATACATTCATAAAAGTTGTTATCAAATTGTATATACCGTTAATTTTCTAATGGTGTACACAAGTGGTCAGACTCGACTAATCAAAATTTGTTAAATTAACCTAACAATACCACTGTTAATATAGCTCTAAATTCAGAATGAATTCTACAAGAATTTCGGTTATAACAATCACACTACTAGATACAGAAATGAAGTTATTGGCATTCACAGAAACACTGACATACAGACAAACATTCATGCAGGCAAACAAATTCGGACGTAGACATATCACAGTCATACACACAGACTTACGGAAATATAGATATACATATATACAGACACATAGACACTCAGTATGATGTACAGACGGATAGAAAAACAAACATACAAATAATATGCAGAAAAATACAAATACACACATACATGGTCACACACATACACACGCACATACAAACACAAACACATACACACATACATACACACACGTACGCACGAACACACATATACATACACACACACACAGACACACACAGACACACACACACACACACACACACACACTCACACACACACACACACACACACACACACACACACACACACACACACACACACACACACACACACACACACACACACACACACACACACACACACACACACACACACACACACACACACACGACACGACACG
>JZLH01S0599921.1:14951-27838 GCA_001188425.1 Eucidaris tribuloides
GAGGTGTCAGATAAAAGAAGAAATATTGAACATTCATGTCATGCTTTTATTTCTTAAAAATAATTACATTTACTACCCCGAAAATGCACTCAAATGTGGAATTTGTGCATGCAAATGAAATTTTGGTAGCATCAATATTCATTGTTTTAATTCAATCATACGTGAGCAATGAATAATATGTTGTGTATCAAATGAAAGAAGAGAAACACAGCTTTACAAAGATACCCAATTCATCTGAGATATTGTTTATTATGATGGAATATTTTTGCCATGAAATCCGGTTTCCTTTTTTGGGGACACACTGTATTATGTCACCAATCAAAAGCAGAATCATTTAAAAGGAATTCACATGATTGGGAGGAATAAAAATGCCTCTAGAACCAAACTGGTTGAACGATAATGAGATATACCAGTTTATACACCAGCTGGAGTGTATCACCTGAGTGGAAAGACATTCGAATGAAGAGGAAAAAGAAAATCAGGAATTTTAAGTTTATCATTGTTATTGCTGATGATTCTAACACCCATGAGGATTCCAGCAAATATGAGCATAGCCAGTGGAAATATATACATTTTTTTTTTGGGGGGGGGGGGCTTTTTCTCAGTAAGTTTTGGGTGTGTGGGCATAAATTGTAATCTCGAGCTACAATGTTTGTTGTAATTACATCATCACTATTTTACACCCGAACTGAATTCTTTCTAACAGAATTACCGAAGCCATCCCTTGGTGACCTGACAGATCTTCGAACCCTCAGCCTTCATGTAAGGAGAGACCGCGCCCCTAACATCTTGAGCTACAACTATGCCGAGTTGACACAGTTGGACGCCGTCACGGTGGAACTCATACCGGAGAAGAAAGGCCTCTTGCTTAAACATGTTGAATATGAAGTAACTAGTAAGGTGAGAATTGTGACTTTGTGATTCAGTGCCACGGAGATTGGTAATCCTTCTGCACCCCTGGTTGCAGATGTCCTGCCCCCCAACATTTTACATTTTGAGTAATTTCTAAAAACTGGAGAGGTTCAGAGCAAGCTATTTTCAGGACATTAATAGATCATATAGGTCTATCAAAAAAGATGATGACAAAGAATTTATATATTTTACCATTTATCAAACCTAAACTTGAGTTTTAATACAAGGCATTGTTACTTTGTTGTTTGAGATATTAACCCTCTTTGTAAGATGTTGTAGTCTGGAGTATGGCGTATAAGTCCATTGTAAGATCGATTGTGTACATTTGTTGGTTGGGTCATATGTGCTGTGCAATTATGCACAATATGTTCAAATCCCAAGTCCTTAATAAAAATGGGATGCTCATTCATATGTTTAATTGTGAATGTATGAAAACAGGTAATATGACAAATTCATTGGAAGCAACCAAAGATCTATTAATTGTTACTTATTGCTATTTTCTTCCTTTAGTATTTTTAGGACATTAATAAATCAGTGTTTACCGTCAAGGCTCTTGAAAAATAATACACGGTTCAGCACTGATACACGTTTGGGCAAGAATTTGTACAAGATTTAGAATTATATTAAAAGCGAACATGTACAGGTAAAAATAGACATGATTGGCAACACTTGAAAATGCCTCAAGAACCAAATGAGTTGAAATATATACCAACTATACATCAGCTGGAGTGGATATACCAGCTAGAAGGATTTGTCTCTAATTTGTTTAATTAAGGAGAATCAAGCATGAACACTAATTCCATCGGGACCCGATAAAAATAGGCCCCATAGAGAGCCACACAGCAAGTTTGCCTGCCATGAGGGATATTGACATTTGTTGTTTTAGAATGAGTCAAGATTCCAAGATTTTCACAGGAGAATCCTTGCATAGTTTACTTGATTCTAGAGTAGTTTCAGCCCAAGTTGAGGACCTACCCCCAATCATGTCATGTACCTTTAATGCCACTGGTATTTAGTAACTGAAGTAAGTAACTACTCTCTTTCATGTTTATATCTGGAATGTTTCAGTATTACAAGTCAACGGTATTCCGGCGGTATAGTGACTTTGCCGCCTTGAGTGAAATGCTCATCAACTGTTACCCCTACAGAATGGTGCCTAGACTGCCTCCGAAGAAAATGTTAGGTGGTAAGTGAAACCTCAATCCCACTGTGGTGATTGTTTTAACCCTCAACGTGTCACTGGTGCAATTTTGCGCCACAAATTGTACTCCTTGAGCAAATGCCAATAATAAAAAAAGTATGACAAGTGATAAAAATTGTATGAATTGCCATAAAGTTAACTACACACTTGGAGTAGGCGACCCCTTTACAAACGTACTAAGAAACAACTGAAATACAATACAACATTGGAATGAATAAGTATTAATGATAGTGGCGTCATCGACAGGCCTTCTGTCAAAAAGCTTGTCGAGATAACAGTATTTTGACTAAAAGACGATATGTCGACAGAGATTTTATCTTACCGACAACAACACACAGGGTATCAAAGTAATAAATCAGGACCTAACAATGTCATCTCCGCAGGCAGTCACTTCTCAAAGCAAGCATTTTTTTCTTTCTCACGCTTGCAGAAGGTTATAGAAACTGAGAACCATTGTTCTGAGTGTAATCTTCACCATAAGAATCTTGGTTCCCCAGAAATTGACGATGTGGTCAAGCCCTGGCATGCAGTGAGCCAGGCAATTGAAAGTCTTATGTTCAACATTCCACAACCTGCTTTCAATAGTGATGTCAGTCATCATTGGGGCCCCCTGGCAGGCTAATTATCCCTTGTAGTATGTAGCCACAATACACGTGTATTTAAACATGTATAGGTACGGTGGTGTATGACTGTCTTATGAATTCAATGTCCCAATTTGTCTGACCATTGTTTTGTCAACAGCTGTGTCTGTCGGCTAAATATTTGAGGTGACATGTTTGAAAGAGAAATTTCTATTGACGACGGCACCAATTAATGAAATAATAGAATTTAAGAAAAAAAGGAAAACCTTACATTACTAATTGATATATATAGCAGAGTTAAATAAACAAAGACAAATTTGGTTTTCATGTAGCAACTTATAGATTGTGTATGTGCATACTTGATATTAAATGATTTTAAATATATAAAAGTAGACTCTTCATTTAATGTGTTTCCAGTAAATATCTCTTGTGTCCTTTCTTAAACATGTGATAATTGTTTTTTCACTTTTAGGAAATAATTAAAAGAGTTCTATTGCACAACCTCTGATCAACATACCATGTCTAGTTGTCTACATAAACCTCTATTATGAATGCAGGCCTACATGTGACATCAAGCTCATATATTTGGTGTATATTTCTGTGTCCGCAGCAAACCGGGAGTTCATCGAGCAAAGGAGAAGATGGCTTGTCAGATTTTTGACATTAGTTGTCAGACATCCTACTCTTCATCAGAGTGAAATCCTACGATTTTTCTTAACATACACAGGTTCAGTAAGTACATTTTATTCAGTTGTATAATACACCATTGTTACAATTAGAAAGGTACATTACATTTATTAACCACATAAATGTTTCAAATCATGTTTACATTGATATTTCTATTCATTTCACCCGTCATTTGTTACATAGTCAATCTAGCATTGAAGTTGTTCTCTTTTCACTCACTGGGTGCAGTCATTAAAAGGGGTGTGTAAGATACAAATCAAGCAAACATTGTCGTCAAAGAAGGTACCCACTTTTACTCTTCAGTGAGAGAGGTAGTTTCATTTCATTTATTTATTTTCAAACATCATGAAAAACAATATTACAAACTATTACAGATATATACAGTAATCATACATTTGATATTGATAAATTGTCATTGAAGTATGTACAGTATTCAGTATTCAGTCAAAAACATAATATCAACATGCAGATGGAATGTCTCACCCAAGGTCACAAACACCACTGTTCGGATTGAGAATACAAATTTTCACCATTAAGCCCCACCCCCCCCCCAAAAAAATGTTTGGTTGTACAACAAATGTAGTGCCCAAAGTTTTCCGCTTTGTGGATTTTCCGCTAAAATCACGGAAACGGGGGTAGAAAGTGGAAAACGCAGTTTTAAAAAAAAATGTAAAAATAATGAACAAAAATCATAAATAGTGAATTTGGCAAGAAATTTTAGTAATTTTAATATAAGTATACTCTTATTGGTTTCAAATGCGTCGTGATTTATCATTATTACCCATACAAAATCCAGTCTAGGAATTGCTCAGGCTCAGCGCGCGAAACAGTAGGCAATCATTTTTCACTGTTTCGATCCATGCATTTGAAATAAGAAAAAAGTCTTTTCTGAGTTTTCAATGAATTTCAAAATGGTGAAATTTAGAAAGCAGAATTTGAGGTTTGTAAAGCAGAAGAAAGCAGAATTTCACATTTAGAAAGCAGAAAACTTTGGGCACTAAACAAATGCCATTTTAAAAAAGTAGGGTCAGTCAGTCTGTTTTTTTTTACCAGCGTTTTTTTTTCAGCTTGTCAATGTAAGTTTTGCCATGTTTTTGGTTGTAAATTAAAAAGAAAGAAATGGGTCGGCCCCATTGCATCGGGTCGGTCAGTTGAGTACAACCAAACAATTTATTTATTTATTTCATTTTTTTTGGGGGGGGGGGTCCTTATGGGGTTAAATATAGTAGGAAAAATCCAGATATTTTGTACATTTCAATTTTATCAAAATGTTTTCTTGTGTGTTCTTTTAGGACATGCAACATAGAATCCGAGATCAGTTTCGAGGCCTCCCTGATGAGTTTGTCACCAGTCGGTTAGCAGCACAGGCCAAGGTAAATATTACAATAAGTAATGTTATCTCAATCAGAGGTGTACGTTGGGTCAAACTTGCCATTCAGTAAATTCTCTAGTCTTGATATTAGCTTACTGCATGTGAAAGGGGTGTTATTCATCGTTTCACTTTTCATCACAAAATTACTTTTATTCATATAGGCCTAACATTATGCAGATCATGACTAGAAAATCTTGTATACCATGATTCTTATGATATGGTGGACCACATGATAACAGGTGGACCCCTACATGATATGTTCCTGTTATCGAATGCATGCAAAGTTGGTTGAAACTTAGTAAACTGTATCATGTGTGTTACACTGCAAACTCCTACAACTACCTTACTGCAAATAGATTGTTGTCAGATCATGTCCTTTCTGGTCACATTTATGCATCATATATCATTAAATGGCAAAATGGGGGAAGGATGTCGATGGAAAATCTATATGTTCACTATTCCTAAATGGCCTTTGTTGCCAGAAACATATCTGTGTAATGTGTTGACTTATATTTTTCATTCCTTTAATTCCCCCCCCCAAAAAAAAAGAGAAAAAGAAAAATGAAACATAAAATTGAAGTAATTTTTACAAATTAAAACAAGGGAAAGTAACCCCAGCCTTATTAAAATATTTAGCTAGTCCAGACTTTACATGAAATCAGGGATGGAGTCGAGGCCGACTGTTCCGAGCCACAAGGCCGCTGGAAAGTATTTTTCACATAGACTTTATATGACTCGGTCCGAGGCCAAGGCCAAGGCTGGCAAAATCTGGCCTCGAGGCCGGCCTCGACTCCATCCCTGCATCAAATGCTATATTTATATTTGTCATTGTATTTTAATGTGTACTTTTTTTCTCCAGGACCTTGTTCCAATGGACACTCAAATACAATTTGGCAACAGCAGAGAACAGATTAAAAACCTCTTTGGCAGTCTGTGTCTATTTAAAGGTTTTGTGGATCAGATGGCAGCACGTGCAACAGGTAAGTTTCTGGAATGTGATTTGATGAAATAATTATTCACCTTAAAACTGTATTTAGTTAAGTCCCATTAAATCCTTTAAATATGCTATATAATACTGTGGAAGACCCGTTTAAGAAATTGTTGAACTTTGCTATCTGACATATCTGACAGTGTTTGAATGGACAAATAAACACCCTAGAACACAAAAGTTCGGACAGTTATGCTGTCACTAGTACAATATGTGCAATTATTCTCAGCCGATAGGAAATTCTGCAACACAGCAGTCTATGGCCGGGGAAAGCTGGAATGGTCTCTCAATGGTTTTCTCTTTTTCAAAGCACTTAATGATCGTTTTAAACTGCATTTTTTTCAGGGCTTCATTTTTAGACCTTATCAGAGACACTGGTAGCATGGGGAATCATGTAGCTAAGTATTTTTTAAACTGAAAATATTGTTATACAATGCCTTTAAGCAGTATGCAAATCAGGAACACAATCTGTGTGTATGGTGGGGTTTCTGGGTCAGACACCTCTAATCTCCTGAAAAAAAAGATTAATATTGAAACACCACCTGTCTTTGGAACTTAACATTTTTCTCTCCTTTTCAAATTATTTTACACCATAAAATATGACATGATAAGTAGGACACTCCCCCCCCCCCCCCAAAAAAAAAAGATTCCGGGTAATGCCACTGAATCTATGAAAGGGCCTTATTTCTTGGCAAGATAAATCACCCATTGTTCTTGCGTCCCAATATCCAATCTTCCTCCCAGGAAACGCAACCGACATGCTTCAATTTGCCAAGGAGCTAAGCAGCATGGAGAGTGACTCCCAGCCAGTGTCGGCCTGGGCTATGGGTCACAACGATGCCTGGCCTAACATCAAGAGTGGTCTCAAGTCAGTCGCTGTGGAATTTGCTGCCTTGTCAGACAAATTCTTACAACAGGTTTGTGTTATGGGGGCATGATTTGAATTCTCTGCATCTTATGAAACATTAAAAAAAAAATTGGCTGGTATTCTTGACAGCAGACTGACTTAGTCACTGACTAACTGTGGAATGTTAGTTGCTTATTCTATGGAATGTGTTATCACATTCATTTCATATGTAACTGATAAATTTGTAATAAGGTGAAAATATAGCACAGAATATATTGTATAAAATGAAAATTCCAATTTATTTTGTGACAAAAATTATGTAGTTGTGAATTTTTGTTACTTATTATGGCACCAAACGTGTAATAAATATTGTACGAAGTGGTGTTCCATAAAATGGGTGGCTTACATTCTAGATTTAGCCAGGGGACTACATAGTCCGCTTTCGAGAATACCAGCCATTATGTTACATCCAATATGTTGTAATTACAATATGTAGTAAAGTTAGATTTACTTAGCACTGTCTATGTGCATGTCGGAAATTATGTAATATATTTGAAATACAGTAGGTCTTTGCTGATTGTGTTTTGGGGGCATTTCACTTTTCAAAATATAAATATTCTTCGAAGATGCTTTGACAAGCACATGTCAGTTTTGGTACCAGAAATTTACTATTGCATGCATACAAATGGACAACATCATCATAGTGATAGCATAGCAATAATGAAAACTCATTGCATCACATGATTACATTTCTCACTCACTCTTGTAATATAGATCCTGAGGAAATTCTTACATCATTACATATTTCAGATTTTTTATCTTCGTTCCATTTCATAAACTGTTCAGCGATTGCAGTCTTCATGGAAATAGGGGGGGGGGTCATTTATTTGCAGAAAAACACACACTAGAATGTGTGTTTTTACAGTATTGAAAAAAAAATATAATCTACAATAGCAAGAAATTATCATCTCTTTTTATTGAGAATTGTGGTATCATGGCTTTTCCAAATGACTTCAAGTACTGCAAAATAATGTGTTTTATTTCTAGGACAACTCAGGGTCTTAGTAATGGCATATAGAACAGGCAATTCAGGTTATTATCCCCTCGCCCGATGAAATTGGAGGGGGATATTGCCTCCATCCGTTCTTCTGTCCGTAACAGTGGTTTCCGTTCGATAACTTTACTACTTACTGTTTGATGGATTTTCATGAGATTTGGTAGGAAGGTACATCAAAATGCAGGCGAAATTCGATTTCAGAGTATGTAGATCAAAGGTCAAAGGTCATAGCTTATTGAATGCAAAAACAGCTTTTAAACTGGTTTCTGTTGGATGATATTTGAAGTATTTTAATAAAATTTGATAGAAAGGTATGACATGATTGGCATCAAAATACAGCCGAGATTTGATTTGGTGTACATGTATCTGGTTAAAGGTCATATCTCATTGAATACATCTACATGTATGTGATAAAAGCTAATTGCGCGTATCTGAAAATATGGTTTCCTTTTGATAACTTTAGTAATGTAAGACAGATTTTAATTAAATTTGTTTCGGATTATGTATGGGCCAAGAGACAAATCTTGCAGTTCATTTAATATGCGTATATAGGCTATTTGTACCCGGCAAGGGGATGCTATGCTTTGCATTGTCCTTGTTTGAAGTTTGAAATCATTGATATAGGTTTATAGGATTTATACAATAAATAAAATGCTATCAATAATTATCTCTTTCATGCAGGGCAAACGACTTGCAGATAGTGTGGCTGAGAAGTTCTGGCTCATGTTGGATCTGCTTCAGGCTTACAAGGTTTGGAAAAAATGATTACATCTTAATACGCGAATTCATATCATTAGCCTTCTGAAGTGTTTTATGTACAGATGCTTGTTTGACAATGATGGTATAATGAGTTTACTCTGGTATTTGATCACGGGGAACTGCATAGCAATCAATTTTGTAAAACTGGTTAAAATTGTTTGTGGTCCAAGCTTGTGTAGTTTGTGCTGTGTGATGTTATTGGCCAGAACATTCATGACAAAGGACCAGTCTCTATGTTGACAGGTAACACCTGGACAATTACCACCCGAGGAAAACTACTTACTGGATAATGTCCTGGGGGGAGTATTTTCTGGTAGTTTCCAGGTAATTGTCCCAGGGGATAGTTGGTCCAGGGGGGGGGGGAGGTAGGTTGTCATCATAGGGGTATTTGTCTGAGGGGGTAGGTGTATGACCGGTAGTTTTCCAAATGGGTAGTTGTTTAACTCTTAATGTGCTGAAGTTGCAGATCTGCAACAAATAATACACATAAAGTCCATAGAGGTTCAAATTTTATAGCATTTTAAGAATTAAGGAGGGTAATTTGTCGGGGTGGGGGTGTTGTCCTAGTGGTGGGGTTTTTAGGCAATGGATTGTGTGACTTGCTAAATAACAGTAGGAAAACAACAATGTATGGATCTATGATTATATGTCTTGAGTATATTATTCTTTAAACTTGTATATGTATAATTACTCAGTTTTACCTGAAATTCTTGTAACATTGTATGTGTATTTGAATAGGATTTGTGTGAAAGACATGAAAAGGGTGTTCTAAGAGATCATCAAAATGCCTTGCAGAAGATGGCTGCCATAAAGAAGAAGAAAATGTCTGCCACGATCAGGGGAGGAGAGTATGTCAATGAGGTGGAACAACTTGAGTCAAGAATCATCGAGGTAAGTCTTGTCTACTGTCCTAGTTTGGGGGAATGGAAATGTAATCCATTGACAATTTGATTTCCCACCATTTAAATGTTGTTTATTTATATCTCTTTTGGTGATGATAATATATCTTGCTTTGACATTCAAATTGCTTTAGAGAATATTCTTCTTCTTCTTCTTCTTCAATGTTACTCTCCAACGCCCCAATGCAGGGGCCAACCGGACAGGGGGTGCGCTGATGTTGAAAAGCGCTGCGAGAGAAGATGATGTTAGATGCTTTGCTCCTGGATGCTAAGGAGAACCGCTGTCTTGAATGTGTCCTTGTTTTGTATATCTAAGACTGATGATGGCAATGCATTCCACTCTGGGATGGTTCTTGGTATGAATGAATACTTGTAACAGTTTTTGTTTGCGGCGATTGGGATGAAGCTTGTAGACGGTGAATTCCGTAGAACCCTTCGGACCGGACGCAGAGCTTTTCGCACTGGAATGGATAGGCGACCCGCAAGCGCATCGTGGAATGTTGCAATCCGATCTACTTTACGGCGCAGTTTCAGTGGTTCCCAGCCCAGCTTCTGCTTCATGGCAGTGATGCTGCTGTACCTAGAGTAATCCCCCAAGACAAAACGCGCCGCTCTGTTTTGTACTGCCTCCAATCTGTCTATTAAGACCTGTGTGTGGGGATCCCAAACTGTTGAACAATAGTCAAGTATTGGTCTAATGAGAGTCTTGTATGTCATTTCCTTAACTTTCCTGGTACAGTCATGTAAGTTCCGTCTCAAAAAGCCTAATGTTCTATTTGCCTTAGTACACGTTCGGTCTACATGTTTCTGTCTACATTTTTCAGATCCATCATTGATTATCTGACAGTACTTGCAGGGGTTCTTAGATGATGAGGGAACTAAAATCTCCAATTTTACTATTAAATCCCTTTCTTCCATCTCACTTGCACCTGCAAATGTGATATATATCTCCTATAACTATGTAGAACACTGTATATGCAGTGAATTTGTGAAGGCCTTTTCCAATCAGATACAACTGACACCTTCACAGACATACCAGTGTACTTCAGAATTATGTACAGAAGAATCCTTGCATAGTCTGTTTAATTCTAGTTCGACACCAAGTTGAGGACAACCCCCAATCATGCTTTTTACCTTTAAAGGCAGGGGATCTCTTTTGCATGCCTAAAAATTAACATTGTGTAAATACAATGGCATTTAGAAGAAAATGCCATCTGGGAACCATTAGCAAAATATAGGAGCTAGAAACTCAGTTTTAGTGAAATTATAATGACCGTTAGACTCAGATTTAAATTTTTTTCTTGTGAGAAAAAAATTCCTACCATAGAACGTACACTAAACGGCTATTGTTTTTCATTTGCATTTCTTAAATTCTAGGCAATCACTGACCCCCAGATTTCAAAGACATGCCCTTCATCAATAGCCTAAGGGCATGGGTTATCTTTTCCTGGTCTCCGGGGATGTTTGCAAATGAGATTCACTGCCTTTAATAACAGTAAACTGTGTCATTTGTTTACAGCAAGAGAGTCAGATCATGACGATGGAGAACAGGAACTTCTTCTCCCTGCACTGCCTGCAGATGGAGACCCAGCTGATCCATGCCAACATTCCCCGCATCGCTGAGGTCATGCATCTCCTGGCAGAGGCTGAGGTCACAGGTCACAAAGAGGTCAGTGCCCCTTTCATCTTTAATTCATTGGCTGGGATTCTCGAAAGCAGACTAACTTAGTCCCCTGACTAACTCTGGAATGATAGTCACCTGTTCTATGGAACGCCAAGTGGTGACACATTTATTTTGGGTTTAATTATCAAAATTTGTAATAAAGTGAAAAAAGTAACACAGAATATGTTTGCAAAATGAAAATTCTAATCTTTTTCATGATAAACATGACATAGTTATTAGTTATTTGCGACAAATTAAGACACCAAACGCATAATATTGTAGTGGTGTTCCATGGAACAGGTAACTAACATTCCAGAGTTAGTCAGCGGACTAACTTGGTCCGCTTTTGAGAATACCAGCCATTCAATCATTCATTCATCCATTCATTCAGTTATTTCAGTCATACAAAGCAATATACAAAAGAAGCCAACACAGTTATGCAGATACAAATATCACCCATCATCACCACATACCAAGGATACAACTTTCATGCAAACCTTATACATCCATGATTAAGGCGTTTCAGTCGTACAAATCAAGTAATTGATGGCACCACGGCCGTACCCCGGGACCGTCGTACCCCGGGGTACCGCGTTGTGCAGTGCCTCTTGTGTCCAAAAATGTATTTTCTTCAGTTATGTTCACTGAAATCAGTATTATTTATGCAGACCTGCGTAAGTGCGGAACCAAAAAGGCATAAACTTGCGAAAATGGTTAAAAATGAAGCTAAATTTGTAATTTTAACACTTATTACTATACTTTTACATAATTTTTGTAGGCCCAGGGTACAGTGTTAAAAATAAATAAATAATTCAACAAAGGCGGATATTTACTTGGTACCCCAGGGTACGCAAATACGCCATCAATATAAAAGAAGTCAACACAGTCACAAAGTTACAAATATCACCCATCAAGAGACTTGCCAGGGTATAAACTTCATGCAAACCTGTACATTCATGATTAAATGTGAAACAAAATATTGGAAACAAAATTCATGTGTGACGTCATATACATTGTTACAGACAATTGTTATTCTATACACGTTTTATCCCTCATCCAAATAGTTCCAAGATCATACATAAAATTTCATTGTGTACCTTATATTGTGAGTTGTTCACGCCAGTTCCATTGTTCCAGAGGATACATGAAAATCTGTAATAACATTGCAAAACAGAAAAAAAAACTTACATTTGGAGAATTTATAACTGATGGACACTGTCATGAAACACCTGTCCTACATTCGAATATCATGTACATTTTTAAGGCTTCCATTACCCGTTTGATTCTAAGTGTATTCAATTACAGACATGACTGAATCAATATTGCAGACACTGCCTACAAAGGAATAGGTCTGCCAATTTGTTGTGATTATATGCAAAAGGGTATTATTGGTTGTATTAGGAGCAGGCTGTAATATAAAAAGAAAACAAAAAATACAAGTGAATTGAAACACTACCATTCACATGAACATTTGTGCTTGGAAGCTGAAGTATGTTAAGACTGTGTTTGAAAGTGAACGTGTACATAATCAAAGAGTAATTCTCTCTATTCGAAATAGTCAATATCATGCAATATCAGCTATCATATCAAGATTCTCTGTGCTGAGGAATTATTTTCACATTTTATGTATGTTGAGGTGAATGTAAATGTTATAGCATTCATTCTGGGTGTACGTAGCCTGCAGAGTCATTGATAGTCTTCAGTGTTCAATGTTGGTATTCCAAAGATCATACTCAGAAAGACATATCGTAAGTCTACTTTCCATATCAATGAAATGGGGGTCCTTATTGGACAGTCATGTTTTTGTTAAGCATTTTCCAAAATCAAAACAAGTGATATCATATCATTGTGGCTATTACGAACCGTCGAACAATTCATTTTGGTGCGCAAACGCAATTCCGAGAAAATCGCGTTTGAAAAA
>JZLH01S0599921.1:27863-39813 GCA_001188425.1 Eucidaris tribuloides
ATGTGTACTGTTTGTCGCTCGCACGAAATTGTTTAGCGGTTCGTAAAACCAGCGCCTATCCAGTGCGCGTATACCTCTGTGTACTGTTCGTGTTTTACGAACCGATAAACAATTTAGACTGAAATTTTGTGACGAAAGGGTTGTTTTTAAACTCGTATATTTCAAAAAGTAAACATTTTTACTGTCTAAAACTTTGGGATATGATAGTTTAGATTATGTACTTTCATAATACGCTGAAAACTCAAAATCGAAAATTTGACCCCAAAACAACTGTTTGGCGGTTCGTAAAAGCCACGACGATATGTAAAGTCCATCAGAAGTGAGCATCCTAGAAGATATATCCTGGATGCAGTTATTGAAAGCTGATTTCAACTGATATTGACTATATGCGATAGTAAGAATTGATTGATCACTCTATTAATGACAAGAGGGAAAATTTGACTTCAGATCTTTCAAGGCAGAGGCCACAAAAGCAGCCTCTCTTATCGAAACGTGATTTTTATACCATTTTGTTTTGAGGACTGAGTCTAACCCTGCCTCCCCCCCTTCAGTACCCCACTTCCCATACCTCGTTTTCAACAGTCCGTAATGTATCTTCTAACCATTTCATAAGACCAGCTTAAATACTTAATCTTCAATGTTCAAATTTATCCAACATGAAAAAATATATATCCTGCAGTTTTATACTCAACTTTTCATGAGCTTAATCATGTTCCCCAAAGTATCCTGCACAGAATTTCCATTATCTATATACTGTTTTAACCACTTGACTGCCAATGAACCTTCATAAAATATTTCATAATCAGCATACCAAATTAACTGTTTAACTTCCAATGTCCCTTTCAAAGAAATTCCATAATATGCATACTGCATTATCTCTTTGTCTGCCAATGTTCCCCCTTTTTTCTGAAAGTCCATAATCTACATCCACTGTTTGACAGCCAAATCAAATTTGTCATAAGTACCATTCCGTTTGTTGTAATCATACCCAATATGTCCATCATGCTTGATATATATATATTCCAATCATCCTGGCATTCCTGATTTTCATCCCCACCCTCTCTCATGCTATCCAGTTGCTTCAAGTGTGGCAGGACAACTTGGACAAGGTTGTGAAGCACATGTCACCACCCAATGGCTCCGCCTCCTCACCTCCAAACTCATCGCCGACAGCCGCAACGTTATGATAAATCCCACTGCTGCCACCAGTCTAACACATGCACGTTAACCCGTTGGAGACTAAGTATGGGATATCTCGTGCGGTGTCTATGGAAAATGTGTGTTAAGCGAAATCAAAGCATCTCCAACGGGTTAACATGTGAGATGGGAATGCATTATTAGTGCCAAGCTTTTCTGTGGAGTGACCACTCGAGTTTGCTTTAGCCAGATATTATTATTTGACCTATATGTGATGGTCAAATTAAAGTTGTGGTTATACCAGAAATAACAGCAATATACCACATTCATGTAAAATTATTGACTTATAAGAATACCTGGGATACATGCTTTGTAAGTGTTAAAGTACATTTCTCAATACATGAACAGAACCTAATACTTATGGCAAGTGATGAATGCATTTTAATGGAGGTTTTGTTAACTCAACAAAGCAGAAATCAGAATGGAAATTAGGATGAGTTTTAATCTTGTGCCATACTGGTGTAATAGTTTCCATTTGCATTGTAAATTGAATGAGGAATAAGGACATTATTGTCCATATCTTGCCTGTTATACAACATTATGACTTAATGATGTCACTGAAAGGGTGGTGGTATGAAAAAATGCTGAATATTCAGTTTAAATGGAATTTGGCATGCAATACCATCCCTTTTTGGTCTGATGGTTATATTGATTGTGCTCCCCACAATATCTGTTGAGGGGAAAAAAATGGATCAAATCAATTCAGTTCTCATGCACCAATTGACAGCCATTTCCTGTTATGGGTTTTACTGTGTTCAATTCTTGTTTAAAGCCTATTTTAATCACGTTCCCTGTCTGAATTCAATGTAAAAGATGTGTAAACAAGTAAACTTGAAACTTTGTGTCTGTATAAGGCTGACTTAAAATTGTACAGTTAGTATACCCTCTTTTGATATAACTAAATACTCGATATGATGTCATACGCCATTCCATATAAATATGATTTTGTTCTTCTGTATATTTTATCACTACCACATAACTGCCAGACTTTTAGGTGATCTTTACTTACCTTTCTGTGTCCTCTAGCTCTGTCATACGGTGGTAGCTTGGAGGGAGTGTTAATCTTGAGTATAGAAACATCTCACTGTACATATCCACATTGAAAGAACCTGATTGTGTATTGGCGTGAAATACATGCATCTTTACATGAGAAATTTCTCCATAGATTTTGTGAACTTAATCTTATGCAAAAAATCTTCTTTCAATGTTTGATATTTATAATAGTAAAAAAACAACAACTGAAATTTCAATCAAAATGCTTAATAAAAAACAAAACAAAACAAAACTGAAATTTGATCACAAAATGCTTAATTTAAAGCGTTTTGCAATTTCACATAATTTTCAGAGATGAAGACCAAGGTTTCTCGCGGTGGATTTTTAAAATTTTATTTCTGTAAAATCACAATTTCATTTTCTTCCATATTTTGAGTTTTCATTTTTCACATTATGATATAATTTTTTTTTATAATGCAAATTTCATTTTCTTCATTGATTTTAGTAACTTCCCTAAGAGCCTAAGATGTCCTTGTTATGAAGTGAATGTATCGCGTGAAATGCAAGATTGTATTTACTTCTGCATTTTACCTTGAAAAGTCTGCGCTTCTTTTGGGCGGTATCGGAGGGGGGGGGGGGGGGGGTGTCGACATAAGACCCCGTAAATCTGCGCAACTGTATGTGCGTCCAATCAAGTTGCGTACACACATATAGCTTACTAAACACTCAAATCAACAGTGAAGACTTGGGAATTCTTATGTTGTTTATTGTTCAGGGAATTTCTTATATGCTTGCTTGTTTCTTGAACAATTAATAATGCCTAAAATAAACACACAAAATGATGTAAAATTTGCCAAATTAGACTGACATGCAACAACAAATTATAAAGTTAAACCTGTACTGTAGATCAAATCAACATGTTTTGGGTATCAAAATGTGCAGGAAGGATGGGAGAATGAAATCATGAAGCCATATTGACCAAATCTCAGCAGTCATAAAAGCCAGTTATTCCATTAAAAGTGGAATTTTGCTTCATTTCATTTTCTGTCCATTTCTGTGAAATTCCAGTGTTTCATGCACTGCAGAAAACTTGGGTCTTTAATAAAAAAAAATAACCTAGATTCTTTCTTTAATTGCTCTTCCCTGGAATGGGGTAATATAAAGTTGATAATTAGTTCAAGTTATTGGTTACATATCAGAAGTCTTTATTGTTAGTATATTCAAAGAGGTTTATTGCATTGAGGAATAAGACTGAAATATGTACATTAGAGTCAAACAGATTGCTATACTATTGTCCAAAGAAGCTAATCTGTTGCGTAACTCTCCACTGCCAAACCTGCTTTTCAGCTGTTTCCATCATAAGTTAGTCATTACCATCTTATAGTGTTAGTGACAGTCTGTTCCTTCTTTTATCTTTATTCGAAGAGTCTTAGATGCAGACATTGGGCAAATACTGACAATGCACATATTTCCTGTACTCATTCAAATGCTTGTAAAGCCCTTTCCCAAATACATGTATATCATATCTTTAAGCCAGTGTGTCTGAACACAGCTGAAGAATTGGATATATATTGTTTTATAAATATATAAGCATGATTTTTAACATGCAGATTACATGGTAGTACATGTACCGGTATTTCAAATTACCGGGTAGTAGCCATAGGTTATTGCTTTTCAGTTCATTAAAATTTTTATTAAATATGGGAAGAACTGGTTCAATTTTTGGCAAGTTAAAAATAAGGTGTGTTGCTCTATTTGACAAATCTCTGTACCTTCATGTCCTCTATTTAACCCCTTGTCTCTGAGATCCTGAAATTCTCATAGACTTAATACATGGCACATGTGGTTCTTGTATTGAATGAGTTAAGTAGCATGTGCTGGTGGAGGTCATGTAGTATTGATTTGTCTGTTGACTGCCTAAAATGTGCGTAGACAACATTCCTGGAAATCTTGCCACTTCTGGTGTATCTTTCTATCAAGCCAAGACATGTGTAGATGTTCTTTTGCAATCTTGGGTTTTGTCTTGTAAACATCAACCTAATTGTGCCTTACTTGTGAATATTAGAGGATGTTAGATGTTGAATTATCAGCTTTCATTCTTACTCTTTTTGTGGTATATTGTAAATGTTGTGATATCTGTTGGATCTTCTGTTGCAACTTTTTCAAATGTGGGGTAAAGCTTGCATGAGGCTTTTATAGTTATCGTGAGGGTTAATGTAAGTTCTGTACCAAAGAATTGTAAGTGCTTGCTTGATATTCCAGACTCTAGTGAGTACTTGTCCCAAGAAAATTGTAAGATCTTTCTATTGTGAGATCGTGTTAAAATCACAGTAAACTTTATTTTAGCATTGTTTTAATGAAAGACATGCATACTACTTAAAGAAATAAAACACAAAGGGCAAACAAAAATTGTATTTTTTATGTATATCAATGTAAACTCTGTTTGGCAATCATTGCTAATTAATCACCCCTCAGTCCAAGAAAAAAGGAGAAGTAAGTATCGATTCGCTATTCCTAGCGTTATCCTGGACGTACTATCCACATTTCAACCAGCTCACCCCATCCCAACCCTTCCATTAAATTCCTTGCATTCAATTTTCCCCTCCCCTACACAATATTTCCTGATAATATATCAATCCTGTTCCCAAACCTTGCTTACAGTCATGCAGATATCTTTGAAATTCTTTCATGCCCCAAGTTATATTACAATTTGACCAATGGGCTGAATTGTTAGCTATTTTTTGTCATTCAGTGGCTATCATTGCTATGAATTTGTGACTAATGTGTTGGCATTTCACAATTATACACATGTAGTTAAAACAAAAAATTTTTTCATTACATCTCTGTTCAGAATATATGTGAGTAAATTTATATATGCATTCATGTAAAATTTATAAATCATTTGTATCATGATCTCGGTGTGTAAATCATATGTATCTACATGACATTTTTGAAAAATGTATCTCTGTAATTTGTTTTAATATGTTGTTTTTGTGTTATTTCTAATCATTTTGTACGATGTAAAGTGCATTTTATTAAGCATAATGGTAGATTATGTATGTAATATCAATTTGGTTTGATATTGAAATATGTGAATTGTATTTTCAAATACTATATGATAAATTCATTCCAGCCAGTGATGCAAGGGAGTAATTGTACAGTTAAAAGTCACGTATTGTAAACCATCATTGATTTATTGAACTATACTTGCTAAAGACATCACCACTTAAATTTGATTTCTTGTATGCTTTCTTCCATTTTATCACCTTTAAACTAAAAAAAGAAACATTGTAAACAGATCAGATAATAGTAGCAAGTTTGTTATCAAGAATGAACATGGTCTCTGTGGACACATCACATTATATGTTCTTAACATTTAAAAAAAAATTGTGTGTGAAAAGACTAGAAATAAAAAAATATGTGTTCCATGTGTATTAGTTTCAGTCACAAACTTTTCTATCTCATAGAATAAATAAAAATGTTTTATTATATACAAAATCTCAAAATAGCATGAAACAAAAATCAAAAGCATTATTAGTTATACACTTCCTTATTATTTGGCAGTTAGGATCAACTCTTTCAAGCAGTGAGTGATAGTTGCCACAGGTGTATACAAAAAAGGGGGGGGGGAATCGGTAGATCAATATCCCACCTCAATCGAACCCCCCCCCCCCCCCCCGAGAAAAAAAAAAGACAATTTTTGATGGCCTTTTTCTATGACTTACAATTACCCCCAAAAAAAACACTAAACACTGGATCAGATAACATTTTAATCACATCTTTCTGTTTTTTAATGTAGGAATTGTCAAAATTTTATGCATACGACCCCCCGCGCCCCCCCAAAAAAAAAAAAATAAAAAAAAAAATTTGGATTACACTCCTGGGTTTGTGTCTATTGTATGATATTAATCCAATGATCTGGCCTGGCATTGGTTTCAAGATTTGCTTTCATAAGTATTCAGACTTGCTCAATAGTGATGATCCTTGTGTCATAAATGGTGGGTGACTTACAAAATCTTATATCATCCCTGTAATATCAAATGATTGTAAATATTTTATGCCTATTGCAAAGAAAAACACAGTGGAAAATACTTGAAATGCAAAATGAGTTGATATATTTTAAGTGAATATGATTATTTTAGATACTGCATTGAGCATTTATTCATATATAGACTTTATATTTGTAATACAACTTGTTTTCAGTGCAGTCTCGTGCTGTTTTGTTCTCTTGTATTATGGAGGAATGTGTCCATTGGGATTGGACATTCCTAATTTTAAATGTTTGTGCTATTGCATTTCATGCATCAAAGTTAGTGTTTATTTTCCATCTTTTATTGTTATTTTTAAGTTTGATGGATGAGTTACTTGCCTATCTTTGTGTGAAACAAAGATGAATTTTAAATTGAAAGAATCTACATCATTTCAATTGAATTTGATGATTTTTTTGTAGGTTTCATTATGAATCAAATGAAGTAATATAAACTTGGCCTATTCTATTCAGTGAACATCCCAAACACACCTTGTGGCATATATTCAATAGCATAATAATATAACAATGTGATAAGCCTCGGCAAAACTTGGGAAATTAATATTCATGAATCCTGTGGGCATACCATGGCAAAGTTTGGGAATTGAATACTCATGACCATCTTGTGGGCTTGCTATAGCAAAACTTGGGAAATGAATATTCATGACCATCTTGTGGGCGTGACTGGGAAAAACTCGGGACATAAATATTCATGACCATCTTGTGGGTGTGCCTCTCGACCACAATGACTGCAATTCAATTTCCATAGGTTGCTGATAAGTTGTATGTACGTCACAAGCCTACAGCAATTCATTATTTGATAAACTTGGATGGAAGAATGGGAGGGGTAAATCACTGAGCAGTAGCCGTAATTATGATAATGAAGATAATAATATTGATGACCTTGACAAGGGCAGCCTTGGCCAGTAACAATGTAAGTTACAATGTCCTATTGGAAATCAGCATTGGGAAGATTTATGGTAGTTGTTCAAATGCCACTTCTATTTTATTTTAGCGTAGATTATGATGTTTTCACAAATGTATAAATGAACAGTAAAATATGAAAGCAAGGATGAATGAACCGAAAAAAAAAATTGAAGGAATAAAATTGATAAGTAAATAAATTTAGTAAATGAAAAATAAATATATAAATAAACAATTAAATAAATAAATATATATTAACAGTCCATGAAAAAATAGCCACTTTACATTAAAAAAAATCTGCAGCTCACTTTCGCAAACTATACAGAAATTTTTCTTATAAATGAATTTTAACACTTTTCGCAAGGAAGAATATTCACTGATACAACTGTGGGTAGTATGATGCCTAACTGTGGAAGGGCATTAATGTTCAATCTCAGTCCCTTGTTATGGTGCACGAAAATGTGAAATTAAATATTAGTATTCTTGAACTTAAAAGCAGCTTGAAAAGCGACAGCGGGAGGTGCCCTACTCCTATAATTCTATATAAGTTTGTTGCGTCATTGAATAAATACTGTACAAGAGAAGAAGTTAATTCAAATGTTTAAAAAAAAACACTTCAGTTATCTCTGTGAGATAGTTTGCTACATCGAATGTGTATAAAATATACTAATGGAATAAATGCATCAATAAGTAAGACATTTGTAAATTGAATTCAATTGTTTGCCATGTTGTGTGTTTTGATTCCAGTGTGCTAATTGATCTAGTGTAGCAGTAGTGGTAGAGGTTATGGCAGTTGTCGTGTGGGTCGTAGTGATAGTAGTAGCAGCAGTAGTAGTGCTAGTAGTAATAATAATAGCAGTGGTAGTAATAGTAAGAAGTAGCAGTAGTTGTACTACTTAGTAGTAGAAGTAGTGGTGGTTGTACATGTAATACACATTGAATAGTAAGGGTGGTGTAATAGAATATGTGTGTGTGTGTGTGTGTGTGTGTGTGTGTGTGTGTGTGTGTGTGTGTGTGTGTGTGTGTGTGTGTGTGTACATGTCTTGTGTTATGTCAGACCTGCCAACTGTCCCTATTTTTGCCCCCCCCCCCCCAAAAAAAATGCACTTTTTACCCATGTTTTAGATGGTGTACCTATTTTTGGAAATTTTTGTCTATAGTAGTGCATAGGATATTTTTCAAATTTACACAGAACTTTGTCCCTATTTCCTAGGTTTCAGGGTTGGCAGGTATGATTATGTCCATGTGTGTTTGTGTGTGTGTGTGTGTGTGTGTGTGTTTTCTGTGTGTGCATACATGTATGTCCATGTATGTCCATATATGTGTGTGTGTGTGTCTGTATGTCTGTGCGTGTCTTTGCATGAGTGGGATTGTGTTGTAGATATGTGTGTATGCACCCAGCATGAAACCTGGTACATATGTTCCACATTTGTGGTGGTGTTTTTGTAACTTCAAGAAAATGGTAAATATGTGTATTTTGGCATGTTTCAGATATTTTTCGTATGCGACTTGTAATTTCACTTTTTTTATGTTAAAAAAGGTAGTGAGTTCCTGTGAAGTTTTAGAGTGCAATTTCTAATAACAAACATTTACATGTATAAAGTAACAACGAATATGTTTCCAAAAAAATGATATCGATTTGTCCTTCAACTTGGTGTCACGACGACCTGTTACTACGAAATGAGTCGTACTCTAGTCTCTTACATTTTTACCAAAAATATTAATGTTTACTTTAAAGTATCGCTATGTTATAATTTCTACAAAAGTTCTTTTAAATTCTCAGTTGAATGATTTAGTATTACAGAAACAACAAGCCACGTTTACGAATTGATAAGCAAGCACTAAAAAAAAACTCTCTTACATTTTGAGTTTTTATTATTTTTTGTGCGAGAAAATAATTGTGCCTCGAGAAACAGAGTATGCAAGTATTCTTAATTAAAAAATAATCGACTATAGATACGGATGAAACAGTGCAGCGTCAAGAAATTGATACAACTATAATTGAAAATGTATACCTTGCAGGAAAGCATGTTGCTATGTTAAGACAATAAATTTTCAAAAATGTTTGTAACTGTTTGAACAAACCAGAGTACCATACACGTCATTTAGTAGTTAATTTCACCATTAGGATGTGTTATTAGTTCATTGTTTCATTGATTGATTGGTATGTGAAGTCATTTTCACTGATTTATTTATATATTTATCTGCATTCATTTATTTTCATTCATGCATGCGCTTATTTATTTGTATTATCTAAGTTTTATTTGTTGCATGTGCTTATCTATTTGTATTATTTAATTTTCATTTGTTGCATGTGCTTATCTATTTGTATTATTTAATTTTCATTTGTGTGCGCGTGTGTGTATGTCTGTCTGTATGTGTATTCATTGATTTATTTATCTATTCAATATTATTTCCCTGTATCATTTATCTCGTTGGTCTAATATTTCTTTTCAGATATTGGAGCACTGGGATAGAGCCTTCCCGAAGTGCGAAGCGTTAAAGGCCTTCGGCGGCTCCAGTCGCAACAGTACCCCGACCCGACCAGCGCCTCGCCTACCGGTTCGTTGACCTTCCCGAATTTCCCGAGTCGTCAGTCATCCACGGTCTCTTCGGGGGCTACCTCCCCGGTCCTCGGATCGCCCAACCCCACCAGCCCGACCTCCAGAGGGTCCAAATTCGTCTTTTAGATAGAGTTGTATAAAACTTGGGCGTCAAACAGACTCCAAATTGTGTCTGTCACACCCAAGAAGGATTCAGGTGTTAGTCTTAGTCAGGTTGATTCCACAATTTCAAAGTGTATGAAGCGGTAGCAGAAGGGGACTATGCCCCCCTCCCCGAAAAAAACAAACAAACAGAAAAACCCAAAGAAACATTCCAGAGAGTTTTATTGATACTTAGTAGAATAGTTGTGAAAAAATGACAGAAAATGAAAATGGTACAGTATATGTATTTGGAAATTGTAAATAAATTAAAAAAAAATAGTTGTTCGACATTAAAATTCCGAGTTAGATGTGACTTGGATTTAGGTAATATGTGACCAAACTCCTGGTCAAATTTGACTCGCTTCCGAATCACATCTGATCTACAGAGTGTGACTCTAACGGACGCTTTTGTGACTCTGCGTAGATTTTTATGAGCGGAGCCTGCGGAGGCGACCTCTGGATTCTTTTATAAACTGTGCTTGTATAAAACATTTTAAAGTCTTAAATTTGGGTAGAAAGCTATAGAGAAACAACCGCGTAAGTTCCTTTTAAAAGAGAAGTTTCTGCTCCCTAAAAAAGCCCCCCCCTCCAAAATTACCCGTTTTTGTGCTTTGCTTTTAGAAATTGACATATGGTGATATGATAGTGATTTAATTAGTTGAAAATATTAACAAATCAATCTTTTGGGAGTGTCTGTTCAGAGCTCAGTATACAGAAAGACACACAACTGTAAAACAATGTGATCGAAGTACTATTACTACTACTACCATACTACTACTACTACAACTACTACTACTACTACTACTACTACTACTACTACTATTTCTACTACTATTACTACTACTACTATTAAAATAAAACAAACAGCATGTCACTGAGACACATGACTGCGCCTTGACACATCGATGTTTAAAATGAATATCTTATTCCATATCAAAAATTGTACTATTTTACAAATGTTGTGAAAATATGGTCAGAATAATCTTGCCGAGACGACATGAAATGAGATTGACGTTAATTTTATTCCGTTAAGATCCAGAGGGCTTAAGACTATAGACTTTGTACAGCGATAGTTGCCCTTCTGGTTCTTAATACGTAACATTAAACCCGTCTGACTTCACTGACATTAGTATTAAAAACATATCAAGATTTATACCTATTCTTGAGAAAGTGTTGACTTATTTTGTATATACATAACCGAATTTATTAGTCAACTACCACAAAAATATGCTATACCTCTTGCTTGGTATCCGTTGTTATTTTAAATCTTGTATAAATATGGACGATTTAAATTTAAGTCGGACACTGCCAATTAAAACTTTTATATCAGGGACTTAAAACGTAATTATCCATGATCCAACGCAAATCAAGAAAAGAAATGAAAGAAAAAAGACTCATGCAATCCTTGCAAAAAAAAAAAGCATTACTAAAAAAAAATGACTTGGTAACTGCGTCATAATTAGGCCTCTCTCGCGATATCCTTTGACATTCAGATTTAAAACTCAATTTGATCAAACCAGATCGGATCAACTTGATTCACGGCTGAACTAACTTTCGGTGCTGGTGGCATGTTCTAATACACAGTTGCTATAGCAACAAAGTGGATGAATACATTAAACATACATTTAGCCGAGTTTGTGCAACATGCGCTTCATCTGTTTGTTGAAATACATGGTCCCAGAAAAAAGGAAACGAGAATGAGAGATACTTTTATATGTAATAACAAATATGACCAAAAAATCGTACATAGTTGAAAAGCATATTTTCTCTTCTTAATTTGAATCCAGTCACAGAGATTCCATCACGCATGACTGAGCAAAGACAATCAGAAGGGACACAGGTGACATTTGCACGAGCAAATTTGAAATTCAAACTGTCACGCTTAAATGTATTCAGAATATCTTCGATATTGAAGGACATCATTCTAAAAAGCCTATAATCTTCTTTCGTATGATACCTCATTTATGAAAAAGAGCGCGACCGATGAGTGAGAAATACAATTTGAAATGATACTTTTTTTCAGAAATGTTCCAAATGCATTCATTAACTCTGCTTTCTGGATTTGGCAGCCAACAACAAGAATACCTCGCTGACCAAATTCGGA